>JAKGUB010000284.1:477500-517500 GCA_026261675.1 Hippocampus mohnikei | reverse complement strand
TTGGCGGTTCGATCCCCGGTCATTGCCACCATGGCAAAGTGTCCTTGAGCAAGATGCTGAACCCCAACCCCAGTCGCCCCTGATGCGGCGTCATCGGTCGGCGAATGGCGCTGTGAAGCGCTTTGAGCGGCCGAGGTAGACAAAGCGCTCTGTAAGGGTTGGACCGTTTCCCGTTGAAGACTCAAAGACAAGGGGGGGGGGGGGGGTCAATCTGCTGCAATCCCGGTCCCAAGTCGACTTTATTTGTCCCTTTCGGTTCTGGTCGGCGCCGTTCTGGCCGTGGCTCGTCGCGGCGTTGCGCGCGTTCACGGGTCGATGGCGACAGGTCGCTCGTCTCCACGTGCTCTGCGATTGGCGGTCCAGAGCTCGCCCGCCCCAAAGTCGGCAGCCATAAAACCCCGAATGGTGACAAAAGCGTTGTGAGATGGAGTTGCGCCCGTCACGCTTTGTTGAAACGCTTTGCGTTGCTCCCGGACAGCGCACTCACCCTGCGACCTCTTCCGCAGACGAGCTATGAAAACCGGATGTACAATCTGAAGGTGGAATGCGGGCTGGGCTACCCGGAGTCGCCGCCCTTTGTCAGATTTGTGACCAAGATCAACCTGAACGGCGTGAACACCTCCAACGGCGTGGTACGTGGTCGCCTTTTCCCGTCTCCCCCTCTCGCCCGTCGCTCGCCCGTTCGCGCCGGCAATTAGCCCCCGGTCCTCTTTCGGCTCCATCGAGTGCACGGAGGGAGCGGGCCCCGCCGACTGCTTTCACGGAAAATGGCATCGAAAACAAATGACGAATGTCATCGTTCTTTGTAATGGAGGACGAACACGTTTTTGGTTCTCAAAATAGGACTGTTCGATTTTTTGTTTTTAATTGCGGCTTTATTCCTCGGAAGCGGTTGCCTCTTCTTCCCAGGGATGGCAATTTTCCGCGGATACGCGGAAATCCGTTGTTTTATTTCTTAAATTGATCATTTTTGTCAATCGTCTAAATCCGTTTTTTAGGGGGGGGGGGGTCAGGTACCTCATCGTGGAGTTTTCACGAGCTCTCCCGATCAGTCTTTCCATCTTAACGATCGTAAACAGCCCTGCGATTGGACGTGTATGAAAGCTTCAACCAATCAGATCACTGCAAGCATTATTTGTTGCGCAAGTCTTCGCTCGATTGTATGCAGCCCAGCGATTGGTTAATTACGAGCCAATCAAATTGCATGCAAGTCTTAATTTTTTTTTTCCAATCGGCTAACGAGCTGTCGGCTTTTCGCCGTCGGCCTTTGCGTCGTCCTCCCGTGTGATTTGCGCAGGTGGACATGCACGCGGTGACGGCGTTGGCCAAGTGGCAGAACTCGTACAGCATCCGCACGGTGCTGCTGGAGCTGCGGCGGCTCATGACCTGCAAGGAGAACATGAAGCTTCCTCAGCCGCCCGAGGGACAGATCTATACCAACTGAGCTTCCTTGTTGTCTCCATCTTGTCCTCCTCCCCGCCCCGCCCCCGCCTCGGCTCACTTGCCGCCGTTGCATTCCGCATTCCATTGGTTGAGAGAAGCCGCGCAACGCCGTCGACCTCGCGCGTACGACAATGCAGACACATCGGTCGTCATCCACACGCGTCCATCGCGGCCGATTTTCCTTCTTCTCCCAACGCCGGATCTCTTGGTTTTGATCATTGGAATACTGTACACCCCCCCCACTTTTTTTTGTTGTTTTTGTTTGTCTGTTTCTTTTTAATAATTTGTGGAAAATAGCAGATTGTACAATAACATAAATCATCTTAAGACTCTTTGTGCGTTGCCTTCTTGTAACAGAAATAAGTCGGCGATATCATGCGTGCGAGCGGTCTGAAAACCCGATGGGTGACTTTTTTTTTTTGAAGGCAGATGAGCTCGCCTGTCCTGTCCGATCGAACGCCTGGCATCCCGCTGTAATCGGACCGCGTCTACTGGTTTAAGTGCGCAGACGTCAATCGTGCTTGGAATTCGAAAGGAATCGGGCTCACTTGTGCAATTGTTTTGTCATCCTTTTCCGTTTCACGGAATCACACGTGGTTGAGGACCAGTGTCATGCTACTTCTGCAAGTCAGTTACTGTCCAAGCTTTCTATGCCCGATGTCGACTAGAATGAGGAAATTGGGGCCGACGTGCGCCGAATCATATTCGCGATGCCACCGTCAAAAGCCACTCTGTCAGTTTGGTGTCGTTTGATTGTTGTGACTAGAAATATTCATTTGAAAGGGTTTTTTTTTTCAACTCTTTATTTGGGAAGGGGGTGTCATTGTTTTTGAAACAGGAGTGAGGACAGATGAGGGTCCTGTAAATGCAGGAGAACTGATTTGCACGGGACTTCGGTGACTGCTCGTTGGAACGGATTATGCCGAATGGCGACACCGCCCCACTTTACGGCAGCAGCTCGTCTTGAAAACGAGCACGCACGGCTGGCGCGGCGCCGTTCCTACACTGCCCCCTGCTGCCCAACTATGTACATACCTCTCGCACATTTTGTTCAATCAATCCGGAAAATAAGATTAACTTTCGCCAAATTAAATATACCAAAATGTGACCCACATATTTTGTGTGGGTTGCATTTTACTCATTTGGGTAACGGAAATAAAAGTTTTTCAGCGTCGAGTTAGCAAATAGTAGTGGACATGAAATCTAGCCAGATGGTATTTATGCGAATAGCATGTTGACACTAAGCAAGGCATGACAGTGATTCATCCACTGCCCCTAAAAAAGAAAAGAAAAAGTGTTTTGAAAATAATTTCGGTAACAAGATTGATCTGTGACTGGCATATTTTTGAGGCATTTCTATGCAGCGTTGTACAGATATCGTCGGAGGTGAGATGATCACCTATTGATACGTGTACATTGAGGCGTTCGTAGTTTTGTAGTGGATAGCTCTACTTTAAGAATGGGCAAAAGGAGAGATGGAATCAGTGGTGTATTTATTAACCACCATAGTTATTTGTATGTTGTTTGGACGCATTGACTTCCCGTACTTTGTATTGCCGTCTACTGCGCATGTGTGAAATGTGACCTAAAATGTCTTAAAAGCCTTCTCCCCGCGTTGTTAATGGCGGAACTCGACGGTCGAATACATAATAGAAAACGCGTGTGTGTGCCTCGTCATTTCAAGACACAACAGAATCCTTTGAAGGCAGCTTTTGTATTTTCCAACGTCGGCACCTCCGAACGAACGAGCGAGCGAGCGAACGAGAACACAGCTTCTTCCGGAAACACAAACACTTCCTGGTTTCCTTCAGCCAATCAGACAATATCAACATAAACTTGTTGAAGCAATTATTAAACGGAATATAACCTAGGTAACTGTAACACAAAAGAATATAATGCTCAAATAGAAATAATAATTTAACAAAAGCTTACAATACGTACTGCACATTTTATCTTGCGTATTATTGGTGAGCTGACCGCTAAAATGGGTGATGCTCTTATCAGAGCTCCCGATTACATAAGATAAGATAAGATAACATTTATTTGTCCCACATTGGGGAAATTTGCAGTCTACAGCAGAATAATTGGGGGGTAGAGATGTTGCATGCACAAAAGAAATGTTTCAGAAAACTGTACACAGTATAAATATAATTTGCATATATGCATCTTATATGTTACATGTCACCCATACAAGGAAATCGATTGCTCTGTCACAGTGACTCATGTCAACCTCAATAAGAGTCCAAGTGGAGCCCCCCCCACCCCCCCCCCCCTTTTCGGAGCGCAATGACAACGACGACGGCCGAGAAGATAAAGAAGAAGTGACTACTTCCTGAAAGGTCATCAAAAAAAAAAAAAAAATCACGAGTTAAGCTGTCTAGCTCGTGGGTGAAACTGCGTGGGTAAAAACAACTGACGCACGCTTGAAGCCCCCCAATAAAACGCCCGCTTTCGTTTGATTGAACAAACAACAAAAGAATGGCTTCACAAACAAGCACATTCGTCGTCCACAACGGACGCCCAAAGGCACTCGACACGCAGACGAGCTCACGGTTAGCCACTTAACAGCCCCCCCCCCCCACCCCGAGGGTCTGGCATCCACGGCAACCCTCCCCCGCCATCAAGGGGGGCGGATTACATCTCGAGTCCTTGGTCCGCATGCTGCCGAGTGTCAAGCGGGACTTTTCCCTCCACCGCCACGCTTGCATTTTTCCCAACATGATGCGCGCACACTCGCGGCGCACAACGAGGTGCTCTAAAGTGGCCACGAACAAGGACGCACCCAAACATGTCCGACTTGACCTAATTATGAGAGAGGCGCGCTCTGTTACGCAGCGCTCGCAGCCGGACTGGACTCTGACCCACCCCGGGGAAACCACGTGATCCCGAGCGAAACCACTTCCTCACTCGCACGTCTTTGCGGGATGACACCTCGCCGTCTCCGAGGCCAACGTGCGAGTATTTCGGGGACGTGAGCGCAGCCCACCCGCTTTAGCCAAGCGTGCGATTCTGCGAGCGGGACAACCACGTGGGTCGTCCGTCATCGGCGCGACGGGCGTGCGAGCCGACATTCTTGAAGCCTCGGCGGTCTGAGCGGACGTCTCGATCGTGGGTCCGGACTTGATGACCGCCGTGCGCTGAAATCGCCGTCAAAACAGACTGAGCGAGGCGGAATATTCCTGCGCTTGGTTTGCGGCCTCCGGGCGGCGCGGGCGGTGGTCGTCGTCGGGCCAGGATGGCGCTGCTGCGGGTCCACCTGCTGGCCTGCGCCTTCGGCCTGGGCTCCTGGGTGGCGGTCAACGGGCTGTGGGTGGAGCTTCCGCTGATCGTCAACGCCCTCCCCGAAGGCTGGGAGCTGCCCTCCTACCTGACGGTCCTCATCCAGACGGCCAACGTGGGGCCTCTGCTCGTCACGCTGGCGCACAAAGCCAAACCGGGGCGCCTGAAGGAGCGCGCCGTCATCCCGGCCGTCCTCTCGCTGGGCGTCCTGTCCTGCGTCCTGCTCACGTTCTTCTGGGAGCGCACCAGCGTGGTGGGCGGCGCGCCGCGCAGCACCGCCTTCTTCGCCATCACCTTCTTCCTCTCGCTGGTGGACTGCACCTCCTCCGTCACCTTCCTGCCCTTCATGATGGCGCTGCCGGCCGCCTACGTCACCAGCTACTACGTGGGCGAGGGGCTGAGCGGCTTCGTCCCGGGGTGGTCGCTCTGGCCCAAGGCGTGGGCATGGCCGAGTGCGTCAACGCCACGCAGGGGGCGGCGGGCAACCACAGCGGGGCGCACGACGGCTTCCTCCAGACGCAATACCTGCCGCCCAACTTCTCCACTGAGGTGTTCTTCTTCTTCCTGACGGCCATGATGTGCGTGAGCCTGGCCGCTTTCGTGGCGCTCAGCAGGCTCCGTTTGCCCCCCGATGAGAACCCGGCGGCGGCGGGGGCTCGGTCGGCTCCGGCCTGGACAACCCGGCGGCGGAGTTGGACGGACACGATTCAACGGCGGGACGAGGAGGGCGTCGGCGCCAGGCGTCCGCCCGCGGAGCCCGGCGACTCGCGGTACCGTCTGACCTTCATCTACTTCCTGGTGGTGTGGGTCAACGGCGCCACCAACGGCGTGCTCCCCTCCGTGCAGACGTACTCCTGCATGCCCTACGGCAACCTGGCCTATCACCTCTCGGCCGCTCTGGCTTCGGTGGCCAATCCGCTCGCTTGCACCGTCGCCATGTTCTTCCAAAACAGGTAACCGTCGGAGCACCCTGGCGCGAATGTCTCGTGGAGAGGGCTCCGCAGTCTCCGTTTGGATGCGTGCGTTCCCCGCGGCCTTTTACGACAAAAGGCGAAGAACGATCGGCACGGCGTGCGTCTCGCGGCGAAATTATTCAGTCGGCTCCTCGGTAGCGTTAGCAAAAATGCACTTCCAGTCCCGACTCCTGTGGCCCCCCACCGGCACTCACGGGAGACGGGATCGTAGCCTTTGCTCAGAACCAGCTTGTTCTAATATTCTGTCGAATCTCCTGACTCGCTCCTTCGCTCCCCCCGGATCCACGGCTCGTCACCCTCTAAAGCAGGGGTGTCACACATACGGCCCACGGGCCGGAACCGGCCCCCAAGGAGGTTCGATCCGGCCCGCGGGATCTTTTAAAAAGTGAAAAAAAATGCCTTCAAGACACAGAATGAATATTTTAAATAACATGTAATTTGTGGATTATCCGCTAGGGGGCACCCTGTTTTGTTTTCTGTGAATAACGGGTGAGATTTTAACTCATTCAGTCGCAGCCAATTCTGGCCCAAGTCTGAAAAGACGTTTAAAAACGTCTTTGGGAGTGGTTAAAAAAAAGTGTCAAACTGCAACTCTCCATGGTTTTCCGATCAAGATCCGATCGTGAACCGAGTCGGTATGACCTCACTTTTGTGAAAGTGGTCAAACGAAAGCTGAGAGGCGACCCCCTGAGTCACATTGCGATTGTTGGAATCCAGCGCGATGCTATCGGCGGCGCTTTGGACACGCCCAATGAGATCAACTGGGCGCGGTCCTGACCCGTCTTGTGCTTTCAGGTCTCTTCGGTTTCTGGGTGCGCTGGCGCTGTTGGGGACGGCCTTTGGCAGCTATAACATGGCCATGGCGGCCATGAGTCCCTGTCCTCTACTTCAGGGCTCCGTGGCGGGAGAAGTCGTCATTGTGAGTGACACGCGCGCACGTTGCGTCAAACGCAGCAGCGAGACCGAACGTCTGTCGGCAGCTTTATCGGGGGAAATGCCAAAGTCCAGCGTCTTAAGGTTGAGCAATTGTGCTCACAGCTTAACGTAACTCAAACCCTGTACCGCGGCACACATTGTCAGGTGTGCGGCGGTAAAATATCCAATTTTGTAAACCTGTGCGGTCTATCGCCCCCCCAAAAATTATCGTGTAGTACCGTCTCATACCGCTAGGGAGCAGCAACAGCTAGCCAATTGCCTTGTGGTTCGACCACGAGAGACGAGCGAATTTACGGAAGAGGATTAGGGCCAATGAAGAAAAAATAAACGTCAGAAAATTCTCTTTAAAGTCAGAATTCTGAGATTAAAGCTCAGAATTCTGACTCTAAAGTAAGAATTCTGAGTATAAAGTCAGAATTCTGAGATGAAAGTGAGACTGTTGCCAACCTTGGTTTTTTTCTTCATTGGCCCTAATCCTCTTCCGTAGTGCGGAAGAGGATTAGAATTTGTGCCGCATGAATGCAGGACGACAGTGAAACAATAAATATGAAAGATTATCTAAAATACTTTTGTCTTTGTGCTCATTTGATTCCAATTCAAGCTGTTATAACGTCATTCTTCAATTTAAACACGGTTATAGTAACAATATAACACGTAAATTGTTAAAATAAGCATTTTTCTTCACTATATATAATACTGTAATCGTTTATTGATATAAATATATCATTTGATCAAATATTTTTGCTGTAATAATTATTTTACATATTTGTAGTATTTTAGGGCTATATTTACATCAGTAGGCTGTTTATGGAAAAATGTCCATGCCGAGAGCTGATTATTTTATTATGATGATGATTATTGTCATTATTTGGGTAAGGGGAGAACTGTCCCAAGTCGATTGCTGTCTTTTTTGACCTCCACCAGGTCCTCTCGTGGCTCCTCTTCACTGGAACGCTGTCTTACGTCAAAGTGATGGTAGGCGTCATCCTGCGTGACCGAAGTCACAGCGCCCTCGTTTGGTGTGGCGCAGCAGCACAAGCCGGCTCGCTGGTGGGCTCCGTCGTCATGTTTCCGCTGGTCAACGTCCTGACGCTGTTCAAGGCGGGGGACTTCTGCAACACCAAATGTCCGCTGTGACTGCTCCCATGTTGAGTTCAAGACTTGTTTGTGTGAAGCGCGGCGAAAGAAATGAAAGGACCGAGTGCCGCTGCGTTGATGGCATTCTGGACCGCTTGCAGGTCTCCGGGTCGCGCGGTGCAATCATGGGTAAGGGACTCTCTTTAGGCGACTAACGTTTCCTTTTGAGAACTATTGCAAAGTAGCGTACAAAACCGTGATTTTGGACCATTTCAACCGCCGGGTTTATTATTATTTTAAACGATGTGGTTGGAGTCTCCATTTTACGGACCGCTCTCTGCTGGGACACGACAGTCAAGATTTTTTTTTTTTAATTGACGTGCTGGATGCTACAACGATAGTGAAATGTGGAAACGTTTCTCTCTTAAAAAGTGACATTGGCAAGAAAAAAAAGATAAAAGACACTATCCAAGAAATGGATGTAAGTGAAAGTGAATGCTGATTGTAAATTTTCTTTCTATACTGACAATCTGAAGTGTCAAATAAGTGTGTGCTCATACTTATGCACTATTGGAATAAAAATAGAGTACACATACGTTTGTTTGTGTGTGTTTACATCTGAGACCAAATTTGCTACAGTGAAAAACCCCTGTTGTGAAAAATTTCTTGCTGCAAACATGATTTCGTTGTAGAGGAGTTTCACTGTACACTGAAAAACCTTTGGTTTTCAGATGAAAATATCAATATGAGGCATAAATATACATTTCCACTTCTAAACCTTGATGCGTTTTAACAACTCAGAACAGAGCACCTTTGTGTGAAGCCACGCCTTTTTTCAAGTGAGCAAAAGTATTGGAACATGTGGCTGATGGGTAATTCGAGTTGCTCGGGTTTTGCCTTTTAGATTACAGTATTTGAACACTAGATAGTGCAAACGTAAATTGTGATGGATACACTCCTCTCCTCTGTACCGGAGTACCACAGTTTCTCCATGAATTTTTAATTTCCTTTAAAAAAACATATTTTGAATGAAGAAAAAACGCACACTGATTTTTGTGTTCCAGCCACCTCTAACGGTTTCAACACAAAGTTCATGAAAATCTAGAGGGAGAGAAAATCTCTTCGGTGAGTTTTGATTTCGAGACTCCCTGTTCAAGATGGCGGCCGCTCTGCGCGTCTCCTCTTGACGGTCGCACAAGAAACGTCATCAAAACGCGTCGACTATACTCGTGCGCCACAACGTCGTCGGAGCAGCTTCGAATGGCCATTTGTTGCCGACGAAGGTCTTGAAATGCCTATGAAAGGAAGCTTCCCGATCAGGAGGACGTTGCAGTATCTCCAGAAAGGCGACATCATCTTCAAAAGCCGAGTAAAGATCATGACGGTCAATTACAACACGCACGGAGAGCTCAGCGACGGAGCAAGGTCAGCGAGAACGCGACGAGCGAAGAGGAAAGAAAGCACGGTTTCGATATTCACTTTTTTTTTGTTGTTGTTGCTCCACAGGAAATTTGTGTTCTTCAATATTCCCCAGATTCAGTACAAAAACCCCTGGGTCCAAATAATGATGTTCAAAAACATGACTCCGTCGCCCTACTTGAGGTTTTACTTGGGTTAGTAGTCTTGTGTCTCATTATCTGTAAATTAGCGCTGTATTTTAGTCTTTCCCGACATATTTAGCCAAGTAACATACCCAACTTGCAGCTCTCCACCAAGCCAAAATGTCAAAAAAAGATATCACTGCACATATTTTTTGCTATCTCGTGGAAGAGAAAATCATTGTTCTGACTTGGACTGCACGTGTCTCGCAAAGATACGTCATTTGCGAATCAATACATGTGGAAAATGAAACATTGGAGTGAAGTGATGAGCTTTCACGGCACAGTGCCTGAAAAAAAACGTTATTTTCAACGAGAGTCGAGCTGATTGGTGCTTTTTGGTCTAGATGACGGCGAACAGGTGCTGGTGGATGTGGAAGGCAAGGACCACACCGACATCGCCAAACACATCAGGACTATTTTGGGCAAATCCCAGTAAGTAGCACTGAAGCAAAAACGCCTCGACATCGCTTAGGTTGGCCGCTCTTTGCCGCCCGCTTCCGAAGTTTCGCCCGAGTCTGTCCTGTCAGCTGTTTGGCCCTCATCTCGGCACCGCGGAGCAAATTGGGAAAACACGGGCAGCCGAGGGAGCAGAAACGGAGAAATCAGAGGCCTGTTTGAATTTCAGTTTGGATTGCAATTACAGTCAAACCTCGGTTTTCCAACGTCTCGGTTCTCAACCAAAAATTTCGATTTTTAATGCCTCGGATGACGGAACAAATTTCGGTTCTCGAATGAACTGAGCGCACTTGAATGCAGCATTTGACTCCTCTCGCTTTCCATTGTGAGCAGACGTGCTCAGTCAACATTGTCATTTTAAAAAGAGCGTGGTTTCGGTTTTCCAACCATTTCGGTTTTTGAACAGCCTTCTGGAACGGATGATGGACGAAAACCGAGGTTGGACCGTACGTCCCTTGAGAGCAGAGCGCACAACTCAAGCCTTTTGCTTCGTCGAGACCATAACGGATTTGTCTTGTCGACATCTCCGCACTTTCGATCGCGCGAGTTGTCACGCGTGTGCTCTTTTGTCGTATGTGACCTTGCCCTGTTTGCCCCCCCCACCCCAGGACGGTGTTGGAGGCAGAAGCGCAAGCGAAGATGCAGGCGTCCAACCCCGCCAACCGGCCCCAAAAAGTACTGCCTGCGAGAGTGCATCTGCGAGGTGGACGGTCAGGTGCCCTGTCCCGGCACCACGCCGCTGCCCAAAGAGATGACGGGAAAGTATCGCGCCCGAATGAGAGCGGAACAGGAGTGAGCGGCCGACAAGAAAAGCAGACTTTTTTTTTATTTTATTTTTTTGCTGGTCGCAAATTCTCGAGGAGCTTCGTCCGGCGACGCTTGGCGTTGAAGAACCGGCGACGCGTCTGGCCCCTTCTCCAACGGAGCGTGACTCCAAGGCGTGTCACCAAAGATCTATTTCAAACCAAAACCGGGGAGAGTTTTCTCCTTGAAATACATCTCGCGTGACGAGCCTCCCGGGAACCCCCCCAAGCGAGCGGACTCAACGTTCCCCCTCCCAAAATGAAACTCAAGACTTTGAGAACTTGTTTACTTGTGCTCGCTTGTGTTAATAAACAGTCCAAAGTGTTGTCATTCTGCAGTCAATCAAACACCAAAACCCGATTGCGCAAGTGAAGAGGCTGCCAGTTCTTCGCGTGGCCATCAAACGTCGAGCGACGGCGAGGACTAATACGTGCCGTGCGCGTGGCAGACGTGAAAAGCAGTCAGTGGGGGGACGGGGGGGGGTCCATTGAACTTCAGGAAAGTCAGTGCTTTGCATATTGGCCACGCCCCCATGCTTTTGATTTTTTTTTTTTACATTTTGAAAAGAACTGCAAGCAACCAACGTGGATCCAAAAAAAGCTGATGAGGCGACTTTTTTGGGGTTTGTGTTCACATTTTACGAGTGACAGACTTGCACTTTGCAACGCTGTGCCCGGTTTATTTCTTTCTTTCTTTATTTTTTCATAGACAAGATTTTAAAAATGCTCATGAAAATAAAACTTGTGCGGCTCAAACAACTTTGGGACACCAGCGGCTAGCGCGCGGGGTCACTCGGTGAGCGCTTTGAATCCCCGACACTGCCGTCGCCGATTTGCTGCCGCCGGCTCCTGAACAACGCGAGCAGATGTTGCGCTTCGGGCCGAGCGCGTGCACGCCATTGACGAGTCAACGCATGGCAAAATATTTTGGATTGAGAATTGATTGACGACTTAATTCCACATGCTGTTGCAGGCGCAGGCGCAGCAGCATGAGGAACGCGTCAAAATGATATGCCGCTATTTCTTGTCATCCCGGCATGCGTTAATTATCCAATTAAAATGCGGCCGTCCTGCTTCTGGCGTGTCGTTTCGGATCAACGTTGGTTTGCTCTTTCAAACGGCGTGCTTCGAATATGCAAATAAGTGAAATATGGGGGCGTCGCCCAAGAAGAAAAGTGCCTTGAGGAGGGACGCCGCGCCTCAAGTGGTTGATCACACGGCAAAGTCGGCAGAGCGTTTCCGTCCACGTCTTTTTTTTCCTCACGAGCAAGACAACTCGAGCGTCGGCGGCAGCGGCGGCGTCAGTGCTTGTTCCTCTTCTGCTCCTGCAGGGCGCGCTGGAGCTCCCGCAGGTTCTCCGCCAGCAGCTCCACCTCGTCGGGCCGACCGCTGAGCTTGGCGTCAAAAATGTACGCCCGGATGTTGTCGATCTGCTGCAGCAGCAGCTCCTCCTCGATGGAGTCCACGTTGTCGTCGCAGTCGAAAGGGTTGGTGGAGGAGGCGGCGGCGTTGGAATCGGCCGCGAAGGGGTCGCCGCCGTCGCTGTCGTCGTCCTCAAAAGGGTTGCCGGGAACGCGGTCGGCCTGTGCGTCGTCCTCTTCCTCGTCGTCGTCCTCGTCAAAAGGGTTGTATTCTTTCTTCCCGTTGGTCACTCTCCCGTGCTCCCTCCGGATGTCCTCGCAAAAGGGATTGGACGGGTCCTCCTCGACGGGCGTGGCGCCCTCCTGGCGGGAAGGGCTCGTCGCGTGCGTCTCGGCTCGGCGGCGTCACGTGGCCGCCCGAGCCGCGGCGCCTCGGCGGCGACTCCCCGTCACACTCCGCGACGGAGCTTTCGTCTTTCGGCTCCAAATCTGGAGCGGCGAGCTCGCAGGGGGCCCCGTGGTGGGCGCCGCGCGCCGGCGGAGCAGGCGCCGTACGCCGGCTCTCCTCCCTCTCCCGGGCCTCCAGGCGGCGCAGCTCGTCCCGCCACGCGTCCCTCCTCCTCCTCCTCGTCACGGGCTAGCTGGCGCGAGAGCGCAACGGCCAGGTCGGTCTGCTGCCGGTCGTATTCGTCCTGCAGCTGGCGCAGGTTCTCCTCCAGCACGGCCACCTCGTCGGCCCTGCGGGCCTGGCGCGCCTGCCGCAGGAAGGAGCGGATGTTGTCGATCTGCTGCAGGAGGGGGTCGTCCAGCGGGCCGCGCGCGGGGGCCGGCTCGGAGGAGGGCAGCCAGCCGCCGACTTTGGTCAGGCGGGGGGCCCGCGGAGTCTCTCCGTTGACGTCGGCGGGCGGGCGGGCCTTCTCCGACTCCTGCCTCCTCTTCGGGACCTCCTGGGCGGCCTGGGAAGCAGGAAATGGGCAAATTCAACCACGACGGGCGTTATCATTTTAAAAATTAATCAAAAAATGCGCGCGGTTGCGTCATCTGACCAGTCTCTCCTGTTGGAGTCTGCGCTCTTGTTCCTGCTTTCGCTTTTCTTTCAGCTCTTCATATTTCTGCTTGGTGGGTAAGGACATGAGCCCAAGCAGCTTCTCCTACGACCCAAAACGAGGCACGGGCTTGAGTTTTCCGGGTGAACGCCACTGCATCTCGTTTTCGAGCCGCGATACGATCGGCAATCCACACGCAGCTTTATTCTGAAGCAGATGACGCCTTCTGACAAACTAGCGTACGTCTTTGCGTACGCTAGTTTGTACGCTAGGGGGGGGCAGCATTCACCTGGACAAAGAGCGTGGCCGAATAGCGCACCATCCTCTGCAGCTGCAGCACCTTGGGACGCGGCTGCGGCTCGTCTTTCATTCCCAACGTCAGAATCTTCTTGCTGAGGAAAAAAAAAAAGATGGCGTCCGTGCCGGAGAAGGCCGCCGCCCCCCTTTTTCGGACGGCAAACTGACCTCAGAGCGTCGATTAACTCGTAGTATTTCTGCACTTCCAGTCGAAGTCCCCCCGCCGTGTCAAGATTGTACGTGGTCTCGCCGGCGCTGAGGAAAGAAGGCGGAGGCTCGTCGGTCACGCAGCAGGCGAGCGACATTTGACGGCGAAAACGCCGACGGGACTTACTTGAGCGACTCGGCCATTCGGATGTATTCCGGGGCCTTCTCGTCCACCTTCTCCATGCACATCCTCAGCCGCTAACGGGAAGACGACGAGTTGCGTGACGGGGGAGGAGGGGAGGGGCCGGGGGCGGAGCCAAGTCGACGGGACAAGCTGAGCCGGCGCCTTTTGGCTTTGAAAGTGTCACGCCGCGTTTCGCTCACCTGGTAAAGCTTGACTATGTCGGGCACAAAGTCCTTCTCGTCCATCTTGCGCTCTCTCTTCAACAGCGTTTCCGAACAGTGGCGGCAGCAGCGAATCTTGTCGTCGTCTTTGTCGTCCAGCACCGACGTGACGCTGCTCAGGCTGCTCAGGCTGCCCCTGCGGGAGCCGGCGGCGCGCCGGGCGAGTGGCATTGGCCGCGGCCCCCGGGCGCGCTCAGGGCCTCGCGGGTGCCGCCGATCAGCTTTTCTGTCGGTTCACAAAAGACAAGAAGGAGAACCGATGGCCTTGCGAGACATCCGCCGCGTATCGCCCGGTGACCCGAGGCTCGCCCGATCGGGGGGAATTGCCACCGTTGGAAACTTTCATTGACAACGTCGAAGGTCGACTCCTGGCAAAGGTCAACTGGAGGATGTCAAGAGCCCAAAAGGCCTCAAGTGGTTTTGCAGACACGCAGAGGCCAGACTTGAGAAGCTTGTGGGAAGATGCTTTTTTGCGGGGGTGGGGGGGGGCATTTGAGATGGATGGAGATTGCTGGGCACTTTTCATTTCTCGCTGGGACTTTGAGAGTATTTTTGGATGACGGGGGGGCCTTTTTCTTCCATTTCTGGGAATTGGGTCGGGTGGATTGGATTCGGTTTTTTTGTTTTTGAGTTTTACTTCCGAATAAATCCGCTGCGAATGTCATGCTTTTTACTCGTATTTTTTGCACGGATGTCTCCTGACAATACAGTGAAACTCCTCTACAATGAAACCTCCATGGGCGAAAATACCCCCTGATGTGAAAAAATCTTCATGCATTAACACCATTCCCACTCTCCTGCCCCCCATACGACGAAACCCCCTGTTGCGTCATACGAAATCATTTTCTCTGCTCCAGCCTCGCGAAGACATTCACTACAACAAAGTCTTATCCAACAGCGACCTCTACTGGTTCGTTCGGAAACGGCAACAGCAACCACCACACTGGTTTAACGCTAACTGGAGCGCTAATAAGCGTAAGGTTTTTAGCCTTCGAGAGCTAACTGTGGCCATCGAGGACTACGAAGCGTCACGTGGCTGTTTTTAGCATGATAACAGGTAAAGCATTCGAGGAAACGTTCATTTATTTGCATGTCTGTCAAGCCACGGGACGCTTCGTAGTCCTCGATGGTCTAGTTAGCTCTCGAAGGCTCAAAACTTTACACTAATAGCATAAAAACTTTTTTACGCGAATACGCTAATAGCGTAAGGGGTTTTACGCTAATAGCGTATGGTTTTTAGCTTTCGAGAGCTAACTGTGGCCATCGAGGACTACGAAGCGTCCCGTGGCTGGCTTCAAAGTTGATTGCATGACATCAGCTGAGCAGCGCCGTCTTGGGTTAGGGTTAGGTAGAGACAGTGAGATGGTGGAAAGAAAAGCCATCGCGTCCAGAAGTATTTGTTATTGTTAGATTCAGACGAGCGTGGACGTTAGAATGCTAAAATGGCGACAAAACGGACCTTTGGATGTCAAGCAGCTAAGACAAGAAGAGCTCTGACGCTGGAAGAGAGGGGAAAAGTGATCAAAATGGAAGATGGAGGAAGTAAAATGAAAGACATTATCCAAGAAATTGATGGAAGTGAAAGTGAATGCTGATCGTAAATTTTCTTTCTACACTGACAATATGAAGTGTCAAATAAGTGTGTGCTCATACTTATGCACTATTGGAGTAACAATAGAGTACACATACGTTTGTTGTGTGCGCTTATATCTGAGACCAAATTTGCTACAGTGAAAAACCCCCTGTTGTGAAAAATGTTCTTGCCGCAAACACGATTTTGTTGTAGAGGAGTTTCACTGTATGCATACAACGATTTCGACATACCTTTAAAAAAACTTCTAACAGGACCTAAGAGTCTCGATGTATTTGCCAACGTGTCGTCTTCTCACGGGGATCACGCGTCGCGGCGAGCGCGGGTGGCGTCAAGCGGGACCTCGGCGTCCATACGTACGAGCGAGCGGCAAGGCGACAAAGTCCATGCACTTCCGGCACATGATGGAGCCGCAGAGACGACAGTGGTGCCGCCGGTTCCGGATGTTGAACTTGCTCCCGCAGTCGGGACAGAAGGGCACGTCCGAGTCGTTCACCCAGGACACCACCGACTTCTCGATGGCTGCAAAGTAGCGCGTTTTTAAAAATGACGCCGCCGCCGCCGCCGCGAGAGAGCTCGCCGCCCGCCGCTCGGCACCGACCTCGGATTTTGGCCGGGTCCGAATTGGTCCTGTCGAAAGACGTCAGCTGCAAGGACATTTGTCTTTTTTCAGCGCCGATGAGGACGGACGGACGGCGGCGGCGCGCGGGACGTGTTTGGCCGCGCACCTTTTCCAGCCTGATGATGAGCTTGTTCACCTCGACGACGTAGTGGTCGATCCTGGCGGCGCGCTGCTTCTTGAACGAGTCCAGGTGGCTTCTGGTGGCTCCTGCAAAGACGCAGTTTGGGATGCGCCTGCGCGGATTCCCGCCGACGGCGGCCGGCGTCCTCTTACCCAGCTCCTGAGGCTCCCACATGTACGGGTCCACCCCGCCGTAGTAGAAGGACTCATAAGCGCCGGCGTCGCCCCGCTCGTCTCCATCCCTCTTCCACAGCTTGTCTTTGGCTTTCTTGGCCTTCTGGACCAAACCTAGGCACGCGCGGACATCCGTCAGTCTCCCGCCGCTTGCGAGGGAGAATCGGCCGTCCGTTTTCGGACGGCGCTCGTCCTCGTGAGGGTGAATTTTTGGAATTGTTTTTTTTTTTTTTAACTCCTTCAGTAGCAGCCAATTCTGGACCAAGTCTGAAAAGACGTTTCAAAACGTCTTTGGGAGTGAATGACTTAATCACAGATTAAGTACACTTTTTCTCTTCTCTCTGGCACACGTTTGTAGAATAATAGAAATTAAATATTGTACTATACAGAGAAATATTTATGAATTCGGCTCCGGCTCAGCATCGGGTGGATTTTGACATGAAAAAATTGCGCAAGGGTTTTATCGGTCAAACTTAAAAAAACAAAAAAAAAACGAGAGAAATATCTGAAAAATCTGATGTGCTGGAGCAAAACAAACAAACAAAATGGACGACATTTTTTTATATCAGCGTCAAAAGTATGTGAAGCCATCGCTGACTAAAATTTGCTGTCGATCGACATTCAACAATTCACACTCCGATTGCCACACTTGAGCATGAGGGCAACATGAAACTGGGCCGTCAGAGATTGAATTGAACCCCCCCCCTCAACCCCCCCATGACCTACTTTTCAGTTGTCCTCTCACGTGGTGGCGCTCCTCCCCGGAATGCTCGTCTTCGTAGTGCTCTTGGAGTTGGTAGAAGGACTGCAGGTCCTTGAGGCAAAGCGGGCAGAGGAAGCCCTCCTTGACCTCGCCCGCCGCCTCCTCCTCAAAAGGGCTCGGATAGAAGCTAGCAGCCATGACGGAGGGGAACCTTCTCCGATCCTCGTGTCACACGACCGGCGGGGGGGAAGCGGCCCATGTTTGTTCCTCCTTCAACCTGCCGTGCAAGCAAAACGCCAAGATGAGTGTGGACGATTGTTTTTTTTTGGTTTTGGTGCTCCCACTGGCCTTGTTGTGTTGTCAGTTTCACAGGCGGTACAGTAGATTAGCATCTATTCTTTCGGTGGCCGCCATCGAGTTTCCAAGACTCACGTCTTTCACCGAGTAAAGCCTTTCCCGTTGGCGCTCCCTCTCTTCGGAAGGGGCGTTGGGCAAGCCCCCCCCCCTCGCCGCCCATCCGTCAAATTTTTCTTCTTTGGCTCGGGACTCAGCATGAGACTTGCTTTTGGGTTGGACTGCTTTTGCGCTTTTCGTCGTTCATTGACGTTTGTTGTTGGAGGGATGAATTTTTTTTGCTCCGTGTTACGGCACTTTGCATACAGCGCCGGTTGTTTTCAAGCGCTCGAGAAATGCACCTGAGTGGAGTTGAGACTTAAGAACATTACGACGGGAACAGCGAGCACAGCACTCCATTCGTGTTCATGAAACGAATGGTTGGCTCATTTGTTGTTTCCGATAATTGCCTCATTGGGATGAAAACCGCGTCTCGAGTCCCAGTTTTTATTTCGTGTCAGCGAAAAAAAACAATTGCGCCTCTTTTAACGAAATCCCAAATGACTGACTTGGACAGTTTTTCAACCAACCGAAGCAACCTCGGGATCACCGGAAAGCTAATTTCGGTCACGTTACAGACGCTCCCGGCTTACGAACATCCGGGTTACGAACAACGGTACATACGAACATTTTCACGGGTATGTCGAAAAAAAAGAAAAAGTTAGATTTTGTATTGCGCGCCTTTTTCCGAGTGCCGAACGGGGCGGAGGAGGACGGCGGCGGCGACGTTCGAAGGCGGCCGAGGGGAGAGGCGTGGGGGGCGGCCGGCGCGCCGGTCGACGACCGGTCGTCTACTCTCCCCCGCTTGAAGCCGCTGCTAGTTTAGCGGGCAGCTAACCCTCGAGCCCTGAAGAACGTGACCAAAAGCTCTAAACATAAAACATACATTCCAGACAAAATAGAGCACTGAAGCAACTTACGAACGAATTCACCTTATGAACAATCGTTCCGGAACGTAACTCGTTCGTAACCTGGGGAGCGTCTGAACTTCTTTTAGCGCGTATCCATTTTCCGAATCATGCTAATAGACGAAATTCGGGTGGTGATTTCACTCCACCGCAAGCAGAGCCGCGTTCCCCAAAGGGAAGAGGCGCGGCCGGCTGGTGAATTGCTTGAAACGTCGGCGAAGTCGGTCGAGTAGCTGCGGCGAGGTTAGCTTGACGATGCTAAGTGCGGCTCTCGCCATCTTCGCTCTTTTGTCCGTCGCAGAAGACAAACCGAACGGCGTCGAACGGCCTCGCGACCAAACGTGCCGTTTCCTACTTACGTTTGAAGCGGACGAGAGGCGTTTGACAGCCCGGGCGACATCAGCCGGCCTGGAACGAGCCTTCAGCCTGACTGGTCATGTGACAAACAGGTTCAGGAGGTCAGTACGGAAAGGCGGCAGGGACAAACCATTCACATGCGGTGGGGGGACGGTGGCGTTATTAGTCTCACGATGCAGAAATTCACATTTCACAGCAGCAGCAAAGTTATGAGAGGAAGAAGTCGAAGAACACAATACTGGATAGGAGCTGCTGTAAAGGCAGCCACTCTCGCGGCGCGGGTGTAAAAATCCCTCGTTTATCGCGGTAAATGGGGGCCAAAACCACCCGAGATAAACGAAAATCCGCGAAGTAGCGTCCAATTAACATAAACAGGTAAAACAAATAATATACAGGCCTGTACTCCATGTATATATATATATTTTTTTCAAGTTAAAAAAATATATGTTTGAAAAAATCTGCAATGCACTGAACCCGCGCTCAACGAACCGCGAAATAGCGAGGGATCACTGTAATATATATGTGTTTTTTTTTACAATGAAGCTGCATATCCACTTGTCATTCATACAGCAGATTAATAGCAGGGCCTTGAACTAAACAGACCCACATCGCAAGCAAATTAAATCCATCAGCGAGGGAATTGAGACACGATCATCAGTATTTCACATTATGTGCCACAGGTGTCGAATTCAAGGAGAACCAGACATCATTTTTCTGCATGTGGCCCACGAAGGAAAATCATGTATCTCGACGTTGCCGTCGCTTTTCATAACAGTGAGAAATGAGAGATATGGCATCATGTATTGTTGCCGATGCCCCCCCCCCCTTCACAATATCCAGTTGAACGAACATTTTACTGGCTTGTGACGTCCAAACTAGATATCCATCAATTGATTGCGTATATGTGATAATGTAACATTGATCTGGGTTGTCAGCCATAACAGGCCTCAGATCAGGGACACCATAACGATGAAGTGGCCCACGGCAACAAAGGAGTTTGACACCACGAGCTGCAAAAGTGCAGTGGGTCGGAGCACGCCCGTCCGTCCGTGGCTTCCTAAAGCTGTTCTAACTCCTAAAACGCCCCCAAATTTGGATTGAAAATGTAAAATGCCTTACCTTACCTATCTACCAGCTCGGCATGACGGCAGAGGGTCAAATTCCATCCGAGGAGCGAACGGACCTTCTCCTGACTGTAAATGTCCGTCGTTGGCTTCTTTTTCCTTCTTTCTTCCGAGTCCATTCGCGGATGACAGCTCTTTGATGCATGCCGGCACCGACCGCCCAGCAAGCGCAAAGCGTTTGCACGTGTACAGCCTGGCCCTTACTCAAGTCAGCCCCGCGAACAAACACACCAGACAGTCTTGAAAATAACACATTTCGCCAAGATTCAACAGAAAACCCACACCCGTAAAAGATGTACATCCAAATAAATACACTGTCATAAAATTGTCAGACCCCAACGACGACGACTCGGCAGCGCCGACAAGCGGCCGCTTTCTGCATTGCGCGCGTTTCTTGGCGAACGTCGAATTCGCCTTCAATCCAGTTCAAATAAACTCGGATAAACGATATTTGCGTCCCATTTATTATCGCGGACGCGAATGGCCCCAAAAAAAAATCCTTGGCAGAGCTTTGGCTGTGGCCGCCGAGCGCACTTTCATCGCGATGCGTCACACGCAGCGGCTATTAGCTTCTTTAAAAAATCGACCAAAGCTGTCACACCCTTGCAATTACAGTCAGACCTCGGTTTCGACCATAATCCATTCCAGAAGGCTGTTCGAAAACCGAAACCATGCTCTTTAAAAAAATAAAAAACTTTATTGAACACTGTATGCTCACAATGGAACGCGACAGGTGGAAGCGTCACTTCCGAGAGGAGTCAAGTGGCTCAGTTTGGTCGAGAAAATATTTTCGGTCGTCATCCGTGGCATACAAAACTCGAAATTATTGATCGAAAAACGATTTGTTCCAAACCGAAACCACGCTCTTTAAAAAAAAAAACTTTATTGAACACCGTATGCTCACAATGGAATGCGACAGGTGGAAGCGTCACTTTCTTGTGAAAGGAAGTCGAGAGGAGTCAAGTGGCTCAGTGTGGTCGTGAAAATATTTTCGGTCGTCATCCGTGGCATACAAAACTCGAAATTCTTGATCGAGATTTGTTCGAAACCGAAACCACACTCTTTAAAAAAAACTTTATTGAACACCGTATGCTCACAATGGAACGCGACAGGTGGAAGCGTCACTTCCTTGTGTAAGGAAGCCGAGAGGAGTCAAGTGGCTCAGTTTGGTCGAGAAAATATTTTCAGTCGTCATCCGTGGCATACAAAACTCGAAATTATTGATCGAATACCGATTTGTTCCAAACCGAAACCACGCTCTTAAAAAAAACTTTATTGAACACCGTATGCTCACAATGGAATGCGACAGGTGGAAGCGTCACTTTCTTGTGAAAGGAAGTCGAGAGGAGTCAAGTGGCTCAGTGTGGTCGTGAAAATATTTTCGGTCGTCATCCGTGGCATACAAAACTCGAAATTCTTGATCGAGATTTGTTCGAAACCGAAACCACACTCTTTAAAAAACTTTATTGAACACCGTATGCTCACAATGGAACGCGACAGGTGGAAGCGTCACTTCCTGTGTAAGGAAGCCGAGAGGAGTCAAGTGGCTCAGTTTGGTCGAGAAAATATTTTCAGTCGTCATCCGTGGCATACAAAACTCGAAATTATTGATCGAAAACCGATTTGTTCCAAACCGAAACCACGCTCTTAAAAAAAAACTTTATTGAACACCGTATGCTCACAATGGAATGCGACAGGTGGAAGCGTCACTTTCTTGTGAAAGGAAGTCGAGAGGAGTCAAGTGGCTCAGTGTGGTCGTGAAAATATTTTCGGTCGTCATCCGTGGCATACAAAACTCGAAATTCTTGATCGAGATTTGTTCGAAACCGAAACCACACTCTTTAAAAAACTTTATTGAACACCGTATGCTCACAATGGAACGCGACAGGTGGAAGCGTCACTTCCTTGTGTAAGGAAGCCGAGAGGAGTCAAGTGGCTCAGTTTGGTCGAGAAAATATTTTCAGTCGTCATCCGTGGCATACAAAACTCGAAATTATTGATCGAAAACCGATTTGTTCCAAACCGAAACCACGCTCTTAAAAAAAAACTTTATTGAACACCGTATGCTCACAATGGAATGCGACAGGTGGAAGCGTCACTTTCTTGTGAAAGGAAGTCGAGAGGAGTCAAGTGGCTCAGTGTGGTCGTGAAAATATTTTCGGTCGTCATCCGTGGCATACAAAACTCGAAATTCTTGATCGAGATTTGTTCGAAACCGAAACCACACTCTTTAAAAAAAACTTTATTGAACACCGTATGCTCACAATGGAATGCGACAGGTGGAAGCGTCACTTTCTTGTGAAAGGAAGTCGAGAGGAGTCAAGTGGCTCAGTGTGGTCGTGAAAATATTTTCGGTCGTCATCCGTGGCATACAAAACTCGAAATTCTTGATCGAGATTTGTTCGAAACCGAAACCACACTCTTTAAAAAAAACTTTATTGAACACCGTATGCTCACAATGGAACGCGACAGGTGGAAGCGTCACTTCCTTGTGTAAGGAAGCCGAGAGGAGTCAAGTGGCTCAGTTTGGTCGAGAAAATATTTTCAGTCGTCATCCGTGGCATACAAAACTCGAAATTATTGATCGAAAACCGATTTGTTCCAAACCGAAACCACGCTCTTAAAAAAAAACTTTATTGAACACCGTATGCTCACAATGGAATGCGACAGGTGGAAGCGTCACTTTCTTGTGAAAGGAAGTCGAGAGGAGTCAAGTGGCTCAGTGTGGTCGTGAAAATATTTTCGGTCGTCATCCGTGGCATACAAAACTCGAAATTCTTGATCGAGATTTGTTCGAAACCGAAACCACACTCTTTAAAAAAAACTTTATTGAACACCGTATGCTCACAATGGAACGCGACATGTGGAAGCGTCACTTCCTCGTGTAAGGAAGCCGAGAGGAGTCAAGTGGCTCAGTTTGGTCGATAAAATATTTTCGGTCGTCGTCCGTGGCATATAAAACTCGAAATTATTGATCGAGATTTGTTCAAACCGAAACCACACTCTTTAAAAAAACTTTATTGAACACCGTATGCTCACAATGGAACGCGACATGTGGAAGCGTCACTTCCTCGTGTAAGGAAGCCGAGAGGAGTCAAGTGGCTCAGTTTGGTCGAGAAAATATTTTCAGTCGTCATCCGTGGCATACAAAACTCAAATTATTGATCGAAAACCGATTTGTTCAAACCGAAACCACGCTCTTAAAAAAACTTTATTGAACACCGTATGCTCACAATGGAATGCGACAGGTGGAAGCGTCACTTTCTTGTGAAAGGAAGTCGAGAGGAGTCAAGTGGCTCAGTGTGGTCGTGAAAATATTTTCGGTCGTCATCCGTGGCATACAAAACTCGAAATTCTTGATCGAGATTTGTTCGAAACCGAAACCACACTCTTTAAAAAAAACTTTATTGAACACCATATGCTCACAATGGAACGCGACATGTGGAAGCGTCACTTCCTCGTGTAAGGAAGCCGAGAGGAGTCAAGTGGCTCAGTTTGGTCGAGAAAATATTTTCGGTCGTCGTCCGTGGCATATAAAACTCGAAATTCTTGATCGAGATTTGTTCGAAACCGAAACCACACTCTTTAAAAAAAACTTTATTGAACACCGTATGCTCACAATGGAACGCGACATGTGGAAGCGTCACTTCCTCGTGTAAGGAAGCCGAGAGGAGTCAAGTGGCTCAGTTTGGTCGATAAAATATTTTCGGTCGTCGTCCGTGGCATATAAAACTCGAAATTATTGATCGAGATTTGTTCGAAACCGAAACCACACTCTTTAAAAAAAACTTTATTGAACACCGTATGCTCACAATGGAACGCGACATGTGGAAGCGTCACTTCCTCGTGTAAGGAAGCCGAGAGGAGTCAAGTGGCTCAGTTTGGTCGAGAAAATATTTTCAGTCGTCATCCGTGGCATACAAAACTCGAAATTATTGATCGAAAACCGATTTGTTCGAAACCGAAACCACGCTCTTAAAAAAAAACTTTATTGAACACCGTATGCTCACAATGGAATGCGACAGGTGGAAGCGTCACTTTCTTGTGAAAGGAAGTCGAGAGGAGTCAAGTGGCTCAGTGTGGTCGTGAAAATATTTTCGGTCGTCATCCGTGGCATACAAAACTCGAAATTCTTGATCGAGATTTGTTCGAAACCGAAACCACACTCTTTAAAAAAAACTTTATTGAACACCATATGCTCACAATGGAACGCGACATGTGGAAGCGTCACTTCCTCGTGTAAGGAAGCCGAGAGGAGTCAAGTGGCTCAGTTTGGTCGAGAAAATATTTTCGGTCGTCGTCCGTGGCATATAAAACTCGAAATTATTGATCGAAACCCGATTTGCTCGAGAACAGAGACGTTCGAAAAACGAGGTTGGACTGTAATGATCACGCCCCCACCAGGGACCCCTCAATGCACTCGGCGTACATTTTTAGGCGCGGGCTCTCCGAAGAAACCAAGCAGATGAACTCCGCGAAAGAGTGAAGCAACACCAAAGGTGACGTGGTGCATTTGTTTCTTTTGGTACTTCCTTTTAATAATGACCGATCGCGACGTCGGCTACGCGTTGCATCGTTGACAATACCGCATTACGGAAGCGACGATTCTACGGTTCCTCCTCGGGAGCAAACCTTTTGCCCGGGTGCTGTCTCTTCTCCTCGCCGCGCTTCACGTCGCTGATGCCGTCTAAAAAATGGAGCAGCAGGTCGGTCTTGGCACATGGCGCGGGGTCCCGCGGGTCTTCGCAAGGACCGGTCGCGGCCGATCCGGGACGATCCCAAAAGCGTTTGCCGGGATGCTGGCGCCGGTGCAACTCGGGGAGGCGACGATGCTCCTCCTCCTCATCCTCCTCTTCCTCTTCCCCTTCTTCCTCCTCCTCTTCCTCCCGGTCCGGTTGCCGCTTCCCGGGGTGCTGCCGCCGGCCGCGCGTGACCACCGCGTAGCGCTTGCCTGGGTGCTGCCGCTTGGAAAGTTCTCCTTGCAGCGCGACCGCGGCGGGGGGGCGTCCCGTCGCGGCGCGCTTTCCCGGGTGCTGCCTCCTTTCCACGTCCGAATACTCTTCGTCGGCCTCTTCGGACCCGTCCTCGGTGGAGCGCCTCTTGCCGGGATGCTGGCGCTTTGCCACCCACGCCGCCTGAGCGGAAAGTCCTCCTGGGGGGAGGGAAATGGGACTTAGTTTTTGCCAAACAATGTGACTTTGGATGGAAGTCTCATCCATCAAATTGACAACGGGATGCGCATTTAGAGCTATTTTTTTATTGTATTTTTAAATCCTCCTCGATTAATTTGAAGTTTAATCCTCACCGCTGGCGTGGTCTTGCGCTTGCATCTTCCTCAGGATGGAGCGCAGCAGGAGGCTCTCGGCTCTGCGCAGGAGGAGGTCTTCGGCGGTCCCCGGGTCCGCCTCCTCCTCGGAAGAGACGCTCTGCGCTCCCCGCGCGCCGTCATCAAGTTGCAGAAGACCAGAGCGCAAGCCAGGAGGAAGAGCAGGCGCGTCGACTTCATGGCGTCTCACTTCAAAAGCCTGCGGAGAGTGGAAAACTTTCACCAAAAAGGACCCCCCATCCCCCTGCTGGGCGAGAGGGAGAAATGCCTACACCCTGTCCAGAAATGCGTCGTTACCTCTTTTGGGGAGAGGAAAGCTCACCTGAAGCTCACCTCCGTCGTTTCCAAGTGGCCGGCGGGCGATGCGGGGTATCCCTTTGGTGTTTGCGCGCCACCTCCGACGGTGCTGCTGGCTGAGCCGTCGTGGGCGCGCAAGAGTGCGTCTCGTCTTTTATAGCGAGATGCTCTCTGTCGACGTCACGCTCACGCTCGGCTTCTTTTGTCTTCTGCCTTCTTTGCCCCCCCCCGTTGATGTCATCGAGTCGTGCGCAAGTGTCCCGGAAGGGAACATCGACGCGTTTGGAAAAATCGGGCAGTTGACCTGAGGTGTCATTCGGACACTCGTGGGCAAATTCCAAAAAAGCCTTGGCAGTTCTTTGGCGACTCGATGCTACGGTTGTTTCTTTCTCTGGTTATCAGGAAGCAACTCATTGGCTGACTGAAATCAGATAGCCCGCCCCCAAATTACATTCATTCATTCATTCATTCATTCATTCATCTTCCGAAGCGCTTGATCCTCACTAGGGGTGCTGGAGCCCATCCCAGCTGTCTCCGGGAAGTAGGCGGGGGGACACCCCATCAGCCTGCCATGCATGTTTTTTGGAATGCGGGAGGAAGCCGGAGTACCCGGAGAAAACCCACGCAAGCCCGGGTAGAACATGCAAACTCCACACAGGGAGGCCGGAGCCGGAATCGAACCCGGTACCTCTGCACTGTGAAGCCGACGTGCTAACCACTGCACTACCGGGCCGCCCCCCAAAAATACAATAAAAACATAAATAACACCCACGCCGCCATTTTCCTTTCACGGTTGCTCGGCGGCGCGCCGTAACCGACTGGCCGGCGTATCCGCGCCACGGGGGGCGGCGGCGGCTGAAGCCAAAATGAATCAACAGCCGTCCCGACAATCGATTCATCAGCGCCCGAGCCGCCGTTTACCTTCAAATTCTCGACTTTTGCCGCCTCACAAAAGTGACCTTTTCAAAGCTTTCGGTCGTCGTTTGTTCGCGATCCAGGTTCCGATCTGAGATTCTGGATCGGAACCTGGCCCTCGGCCTTTCACCTTCGCTCCCGCCGCGTTTTTCTATGTTGTGTCACCCCCCCCCCCCCCGCGCTGGTGTGGCTTTCTCTGCCGCCACCGTCCCGAAACGTGCACGCGAGGTGAAGTGAAGACGGGAAATTGGCCGTGGGGGGGTGTGATTAGGAGTGTGAGCGGCTGTTTGGCGCGCTCCACCAAACTCCGTCATAATTAGGACGGGTGCCGTCGGAAGCGGATGGATGGTCGATGCCGGCGGCGAGCCCTTTTTTTTTTTTTTTTCTCCTGCAAGTCGGGGAAGCTTTTAAGAAAGCGATCGATACGGTCTGCCCAAAAGCTCAGCGGGAGTGGCGGGAAGTCCCAAAAAGTCCAAAGTTTGATGACGCTGCTCCAAAAAAGAGACCACGACGACGACGACATTGCTTAGCGATGGATTGTGATGGAGCCATGCGGAATATTGGGCCAACTGTTATAAATGGACCTTCATGTATGATTGGAGAGAGAAGAGGCTACCCCCCCCCCATCAGCCCCCCAACAGAAAGCTCTTTCAAACCGTCATTTCAGTTGGCTTGTGTAAAATGCGGACGACCAGATGGACCGTGTGTGTCAAAAAGACCATGAGAGGTCAGAATACTTCAACTCCCCACGTGGGGGAGATGAGCGAGTCCACCTTGTTTCGAAGTCGCCCCGCCCCCGACACCTCTGACAATTTGAGAACAGAAAGTACCCTCGTCATGTTCGTGCCGGCGCAAAGGTCTCCTTCAGAGAGTTTGTGAACATGGTAGACGCGTTATGCCTCACTTAGCCCCCCCCCATGCATCTGCAAATTTGGTTTGAAAGAAGTAGACTGGATTTTAGACAAAAACCCAAGACAGAAAACAGACATAAAACTTCCTGTTTGGGGCCTTTTTCACCACACACTTATTGAACCGATGACCAACAGGTGTGCCACTGCAGGAGGAGCCCTGCAGCGCCCCCTGTGGGTCACAAACAGAACCACCCTAACAAATAGAACACGCCAGCGTGGGGCAATCTCTGACGCATTGTAGAACTCAATTCGGTGAACAAATTATCATCATGAGAAGGGGCAGGAGGGAGGGGGTGGGGTGGGGGGACACACGCAAGATCCGCGGTGCACGGCGATCCCCAACTGCTCATGTCACGTGCACGGCCGACGACGTCGACCCCGCAAGGCTCCGACGAGCAGCCCTGTTCAGTGCAGAGCTGCATCTCCTCCGAAATAGAGGGCTGTCGGCCACCCCCAAAACGAGGACAAATCCTCGACAGCTTTCAGAGAACGCCGACGGAATGAACGAGACGATACAAGCGATGCCGAAGCGCTTCTTTCTCGACTGACTTTCGCGCGTGTTTCAAAAAGTGGCCGAATTTTCAAGTGGCCCCCTTTTCATCCTTGCATTTTTTTCTTCCGAAAAAGTTTGCGGACGCCCCCTGGCGTGAGAGGTGTGACGCTCGTCTTGATCTTGGGACTGCCTTTGCGCGTGTGGACGCTCCGCAGCGTCTGGTGGGACTGCTCTCCAAATCGACGTCTGAACACGTTTCGCCTGTCGATTGAGCTGAGGGACTCCGACCCATTTTTTTTTTTTAATGACCCGATATGGAACAAAAAAACAAAACAAAAATCCAATCCAAACTTGTGTCCAATGTGAGCGGTTCCACAGTGGTTCACTTTTCTACTTTGTGCATCGATTTGTGCTCTGCCGGCTTTTAAGCGGCAAAGAGAGAGATGCACTCACACCACTTTTGTGTCTGTTGATTGGTTTTTTTTTTGGGGGGGGGGGGAGAACTCTGAAGAGGGCGGCCATCAGGGCGGCTGAGCCAAAGACTGGCTTGATTGCGTCTCCCAAAAGTGGGACGAGTCATTTACGACAGCCATCTACGCTACGTGCGGGAATATGGCATCTGATTCCGATTCTCTGATCACGTCACTTGACGGGGCTTGATGAGCTCCACAGCAGGTGGAAAAGCCTGAAATGCAGAGAATCACGTGCATGAAAAAAAAACCCCCAAAACGCTTTGACTTCATTGACGTGATTTCGCACGTCCTATTCGGTCACTTGGTGGTCGGTGAGGAGGCACACCTTTACTTGGCGAGTGTTCTGCCCACAGTAAAAGTTTCGGGCCATTTCATTCCTAGTAATTTTGTTAAGAATGCAGTGAAACTCCTCTACAACGAAATCGTGTTTGCGGCAAGACATTTTTCACAACAGGGGGTTTTTCACTGTAGCAAATTTGGTCTCAGATGTAAGCACACGCACACACACACACCCTCACTGTCACGTTGCGTGGTGGTGGTGATGGCAACTCGGCGGACATTCAAATAAACGAACGTTTCCTCGAATGCTTGACTTGTTATCATGCTAAAAACAGCCACGGGACGCTTCGTAGTCCTCGATGGCCTAGTTAGCTCTCGGAGGCTAAAAACCTTACGCTAATTAGCTAGCGCTCCAGTTAACGTTAAACCAGTGTGGTGGTTGCTGTTGCCGTTTCCGAACGAACCAGCAGAGGTCGCTGTTGGATAAGACTTGGTTGTAGTGAATGTCTTGGCGAGGCTGGAGCAGAGAAAAAGATTTCGTATGACGCAACAGGGGATTTCGTCGTATGGGGGGGGCAGGAGAATGGGAATTGTGTTCATGCATGAAGATTTTTTCACATTAGGGGGTATTTTTGCCCATGGAGGTTTCGTTCTAGAGGAGTTTCACTGTATTAATTTAGTTATCGCGTGCGTTGTGGGTAACAGACGCCGCGTTTCATCCGACGAGTCGTGACAGAGAGCCCGACCGACCGTGGTCGTTGCAAATGTCGGTGCTAGCGAGCTAACTAGCATGCGAAAGAACCGCGAAAACGCATCGTTTAGCGTTGCTTGTCGCACTTTGAGCTGCATTTATGTCTTTGTTTTGTACCAGACAATTTGTGTCGTATTTATGTACACGACGTTTTCAATCCGTTCATTTCAGTGTCACTCTACGTTTCATTGAGCTGACGTCACAGTTGTTCACCGGACGCCGTCAAGAAGACCGGAATAAAGGAGCAAGACGCTCAGTTTCCTGGCTCGTGAATACAGTACACGAGTTTGGCTTGCTGTTGACCTGCGCTAACACGTAGCGATAACAGTACAGCCAGGAAGGAAAAACAAAACAAACCAAAAAGAAACCACCTGTCAACTCGTGTGCATACACCTTGCGCTGTCGACGACATTTTGAAAACCGGCAAACTGCCGTTTAGTGTGCAGCCAGCGCGTTATTAGGCGACGCTCGCGACAGGCGTTGGCTCGGACTGCCAATGAGACCACAAAAAATCCCACCCCACCCCACCGACCCCCCCGCGAGTCACCTTTTTCCCTTGGGACGAACACGCGGGAGGCCGAGCCGTCGGCAGACAACAATAGCGCGCACGCTCCGCTCCAGAGCTGCACCTGGCTCGGAGGGCTAATAACATTGGTGCCATCGAGTTAGGCTGGAGCCAAACAAGGGCCTCCTTCACCGGAGACCATTGTTGGGACAGCTTTGTCTTCGGTAACGAGGTTGCCTCTGGCTTTCCGGAGCCGTCGACATTCCATCTGAATTTAGCCCGGATCGTATCACGGTAACATCCGATCGATCTTTCGTCTCCCGGGATGACGAAGCGGTCGTTTACGGTAAAGAGCGGCGCGGACCGCCTCATCCATCGGTCCCCCCCCCCCACCCCCAATTGAATTGCCCGCAAGCGTGGATCGAGATGCAAAGCGTCTCTCGGCGCGTTTTGAAAGGTCGCGGGGGGAGACAGCTATTGGAATTTTGTCCACTCGTCTCTTGTCGGCATCCGAAACGGAGAACGGAGCAGCCGCTCAACGTGAGATGGAGCAACGAGCCGAGCGAGGCTCCTTCCTCGGACAGAAATGTTGGCTTTTCGGCGGAAAGACTTCCAATGTGTCGCAGAGTGAGTTCGAAGAACCCCGATGGAAGATCTTTTGCCACCTGGTGTTTTGCGTTAGCCGGCAGCCGACGAGCTGATATTTCTTGAAGACCTTCTGTTCTGTCCCCAATTTACAGTCAATTTAAGTCCAAGGTTCAACTTTATTGTCAAATATGCATACATTTGACATGCAGCGTGGATGAAATTTCTTTCTCTCAATCCTCAGCAAACATGCTGTGCATTAAGCACACAGCGAAGAAGATAGCAGCTACACTGTGTAAAAGACAATGTCATCTCAACAGTATGAACATAGAGACGATATATACAATACAAGCAGCGTAAACAATGGCACTTGAGGCTATTGTGGGTACAGTGATCCCTCGCTACTTCGCGGTTCGTTTATAAAAAAAAAAACCAACTTTTTTTTTTTTTTTTACATATACATGGAGTACAGTACTGTACTATATGTTGCTCTATGTGATTGTTTTGCAGCTTCTCGCGGACCGTTTGCGAACTTTTAAAAAACAACACATTTTTTTTACCTGTTTATGTTAATTGGACGCCACTTCGCGGATTTTCGTGTATCGCGGGTGGTTTTGGTCCCCATTATCCGTGATAAACGAGGGATTACTGTATCTTGAATTTCCGTGTCTGTATGTTTTTTTTTTTGTTTTTACAAGCCCGAGATGTTGCTGTGAACATTTTCACTCCATTTCAGATCTTTTATTCATTTCTGTATTGATTTTGGGGCAAAAGTTGAGCGTTCCTCACAGTACGTCGGCGTCTGTTTTACCCGACAGCGATGAAACGGCAGGCGGCTCGAGGGATTGCCGTGTACACAAGCGCGCGCTCACGATGCGACTTCCCATCGACGCAGGATGCGATGATTTTCAAGAGGGTAAAGTTCAAATGCCAGCCAAAAAAAAACAATAGCTTTGGTCGACCCGCGGCGTTCTTGGATCCTTGGTCATTTTTTCCTCCCCTCCTATTTCTGTGAAATGCTGCTTTTGGCCCTCAGGACACGTGGATGTTTTTTCTTTCTGCAGCGGATGTCATTTGACTTTCCGAGCTAATAGCGAGATTGATTCTCAGTCGCTCGTCAAAGCGTTTAACGAACTCGTGGAGCGCGGCGTTGAGACGACGGCCTCGCGTCATCCTGCAAGTGGCTTCAATGAAAACGCAGCAATTCGAACGAATCACCAAGATTTCACAGTTTGCTTTCGAATCGGATCACTCTGCAGCCTGCAAAGTGCGCAGACATCAGCGCTCGGGGTTCCGTGACTCGGCCCCTCCCCCGGGCTGCTGTCAGTCAGATGTCAGTCAGTGAACCGCCGCCCCAGCCTCCCCGCCCTCGGCGATGGAGCCGAGCCGCAATGGACTCCAGTGACAGGCCGAGTGACTCACCGGACCGCGGAGGATTCTTCGGAACACCAGCCCAACAGCTTTTGGATGCTTCTTCCGTTCTTTTTTATTTTATTTTCAGGGGTTCAATCCGATAGAATCTTTCTATTCTGTGGAGGCCCACGAGGATTTCTCACACCGACATTTGCACATGTACTGAATGGTTATTTCAATGGCAATATAAGGTAAAAGAAAATCTCCAGCCTAAACAAGAACACGTACTACACAGGTGTCAAAGTCAAGGCCCGGGGGCCAGATCTGGCCCGCGACGTCATTTGATGTGGCCTGCCAAAGTAAAACATCTGTGTCAACTTCCACGATTCCTAGCGTAAATCTGTACTGAAATCTCAAAATTGTCAAACATAATAAATAACGGTGACATTAGGCCATCATTTTATGACCCTATTTTTATACTCACTTGAGCAATAATTGAACAAATACTTGACTGATTTCAACACGAGTGAGCCATCAATCTTTTTTGTGTAAAAAGTAATAATACGATGTGATGAATAAACATTTCTTTGGTTTCACGGTCTTAACGGCCCTCCGAGAGAAGATCTAACTCCAAAGTGGCCCCCTGACAAAAAGGAGTTTGACACCCCCGATGTACTGTATAGGCCAACCCAACTGTATTTCTAGAGCACTTGAAATCAAGTCTCGGGCTGAGTCCAAAGCCATCCATCCATCCATCCATCCATCCATCCATCCATCCATCCATCCATCCATCCATCCATCCATCCATCCATCCATCCATCCATCCATCCACCCACCCACCCATCCATCCATCCATCCATCCATCCATCCATCCATCCATCCATCCATCCATCCATCCACCCACCCACCCATCCACCCATCCATCCACCCATCCATCCATCCATCCATCCATCCATCCATCCATCCATCCATCCATCCATCCACCCACCCACCCATCCACCCATCCATCCACCCATCCATCCATCCATCCATCCATCCATCCATCCATCCACCCACCCATCCATCCATCCATTTTCTGATCCACTTTTTCCTCACAAGGGTCGGAGCCCATCCCAGCCGTCTTCGGGCAGTCGGCGGGGGGGACACCCTGAACCGGTTGGAGTCCAAAGCCAAAGAATAAAAATGAGTTTCATGACGAGTTTGAAAGCTGGGCGGCGACGGGGGGCTCGCCCAACGTTCATTCCAAAGCGAGGGACGGGCAACAGAAAAGGCTCCATCCCCTCGTAGCCTCTGAGCTTAGTTCTGGCCACCTCTAGTCGTGTCTGGTCTGCAGACCTGAGGCGCCCGTCATGGGTGTGTAGAAGCTCTGAGAGCTTGAGTGGGGCCAGGCCATTTTAAGATTTGAAAACGAATCAGAGGATAGTCAAAAGAGCTCTAAAATGAGCCAGCGAGGGGATGCCAGCAGCGGCACTTTGGACCAACTGGAATGGAGGATTGGCTAACTCCAAAGTCGAGCGCGTGACAGTCATCCGGCCGAGATGTGACGAAGGCACGAACGACTGTTTCCAAGCTGCTCACCAGACAAAGAACTTGATCAGTGGTGATCAATGAAGTATCACCACTGACTTCCGCTTGCCTGTTCTTCTGTCTTGCTAACTGGCTAGCTAGCAATCAATTCAAAGAGCAGGAAAGGGAGATTGGGGCGCTATCGTATGAAAATATGAAATAGAGCGTCGTGAAAAGAGGCTGATATCACCGTCGAGCATCTCGTAAAACCAACGACAATCCAGGTTGACCCCCTATTGTGATGTTTCTGCGCCTACGACACCAGCATTCATGGAGGTTCCTTGCCCGATGGTTGTTTGCGGCAGTGAGGTAGATTTGCACGCACTGCAACGGATACTCCCCGACAGCAGCCACATCCTTGGTATTATTTTACACGAAGTACAAAGGGCCGGAAGCTTCTCACGTTGTTCAGAAGCAGCCGTGTGCTTCTCTGCAAGAGAGAAGTGAAGAGTTAAAGGTAGGGGTGATTGTTATTCGTTGTGCGCGCGTGTGTGTGTGTGTGTGTGTGTGTGTGTGTGTGGACTGTGGGCCATAATGGAGGGGCGAGCGCATCAGGCACACTCAACCCTGAGGCGGCAAGAACTTGCATCAGAACTCCACCGAGTCCTCTCCATCTGTAATCAGTCGAGTGAGAGGCGAGTCACACCTTCCTGCTTCCTCCATAGAAAAACAAGCGGTCCTCTTTTTTCCTGCCCTTTTCCTCTCATGGGACCGCCTTCTGTCCAATTAGCATTGGTCTCGTCTTGTCTCCTGGATTCAGTCCTCAAAGCCTTGCGTCAAGTCAACTTTATTGTCAAACGTGCTACATGTGCAACATACAACACAGTTGGAATTCTTTAAAAACAAAAAAAAAAAAAAGAATCAACGGTTTATGTGTGAAGTGACAGTAAGAAGTCATTTCATTGTTTCTCACCATGAGGTTTCACTTTACATCAAGATGGGCTTTTAGAATTGGCGGGGACGGGGACCAAGCTAGCTAGCACGCAAGCAAGCTAGCCTTGCCAGTTCATCTGTTCTTCTGTCTTGCTAACTGGCTAGCTAGCAAGCAAGCTAGCCTTGCCAGTTCATCTGTTCTTCTGTCTTGCTAACTGGCTAGCTAGAAGGCTGCACACTCACGGTGACATGAAATGAGTCTTTAACCTCAGCTCCAAGTGCATAACTTTGCACATGCTCGTGAGCACGCAGACACGTTTGTTGACAAGTTAATTGGCTGCTCCCCCCCCCCCCTTAAATGGACCAATTAATGGCTGACCCACACTGCTGTCGGCGCAAATGTCAGAGAACACATGTTGGCTCACATCAAATTGGATGGTGTGCGGAGCTCAGGCGGTTCTCTGGAACGGTGCTTTGCGCTTCTTGTGAGAACTTCCTTCATCAATCATCCAAACCAAATAAATGACACGCATATCGTCGACATCAACTAGATAAAAGCACAACAAATAAGAAAGACCTTGTTGGCCCTTTGCCATGATGGATTTGTTCTTTATCACCTTTAATGAACACATGAGCTATATTGACATAAAATGTCTGTACGGTCCACTGCCTGCATGCACTGAGCAGGACGCGGCGCCGGCCACGCCAAAATTGCCGAAGAACGGCTCCTCAGATTCTACGAGTAGACTGGAGAGACTTTGCAGAAGACAAGCCTCTTGTCTTGTCTTGTTGTGTTGTGTTCTAGTGATGGGAATTCAGGTTCCTTTTTCGAGAGCCGGTTCTTTTGGCCTGGCTCACTAAAAAGAGCCGGCTCTTTCGGCTCCCAAATGGCTCCTCGGGTTTTTTGTTGCTCAAATGAATTTACGACCAAAAATCATGTCAAATTATGTGTAAAATGAATTACTGATGTAAAAAATATACAGTATATCAAATATTTATATGGCTTTATTTGTATTCTTCTGAACATACTCAACATGGAGTGCTACAAAAAGAAATGACAAAGCACCAAAACAAAGACCCATCTCAAAACAAGGTCAACAAAAGTTCCAATCTCTGATTGTGTATATTTATACACTTTTAACTATTTTCAGTCAAACAACATACGTGAGCTTTGATGACCACACAACAAATTAGAAATTAATAATAATAATAATAATAATCAATTTTATCTATAAGCGCCTTTCAAGACACCCAAGGACACTTTACAATAACAAAAACAATAAAACACAATACGGGTTGCCGTGTGTGTCTCTAACTCCTCCCCCTTCTCTTCGCTGCAGCGTGTGTGTAACCCTCCCCTCCCTCTTCTACCACGGATCTTGACCAATCACGTGCGGCTTTTTTCGAATGGGGGGGAGGGAAAACAGGAGAAAAAAATTTGGCTCCTATTTGAAGCGGCTCCCTATTAGGATCCGGCTCCCGTCGTTCACTTCAAAGAGCCGGCTCTAAGAGCCGGTTCGTTCGCGAACGACACATCACTATTGTGTTCATACGGTGAAGACAAATGCCGTTTCCAGCAGTTAGCTTGGTGCTCCCGCGCTGAGGCCGGCGGCCGCGCGTTGGGGCGCTACTTCCCGTGAGGTGCGCGGATGGCTTTTAATTGCTCTCGCCGTGAGCTCCCGGACAGGCGTGTCATGGGACGTAGCGTGTCAGAGGAGGAGCGAGATTTTAATGAGAGCCAAACGGCGAAAGCGATTAAGAGAGTGGGTGTCATCGAGTGGCATCGCTTCGGCCTAACTTGCTTCTTCCTGCTCATTTCCGTTCTCGCGGTGGCATATTTGTGTTTCACCGGTCAAGCAGTGAGCTCTGCGGCTTCGAGGACCGAAAGAAGTTCGCCGTCGACGCTTGTCGTCGGGCTTTGTCTTCCCCGCAACCTTTGTAAAAACAAGAAGGCAGCCATCTTGTTACCTCCGCGTCCCGCCAGACGCACAGTTCCAAATAATGTGCCTTTCTGACGGGAACATGTCTCGTGGGCTTGTTCATGCAACTCCCTCAGATTGGACACGAAATCGACTTTTTCACGCCCGCGACGTTGGGGAATGGCAGGGCGACCATCTCGGCGCCACCCCATTGACCCACCCGCCCCCGGTGAACGAAATTAGATGGGGGAGCCCTCAAAAGTGTCAAAGGTGAATTGCGTTTGCCACCGGCGGACGCCATCGCCGCGGGGAAAACCGGGCTTCTCCTTTTTGAGCCCACGTTGCCGCAAGTCCATCTCGACAAATGCTAACGCAAGAAGCGCGGGCCGTCCGCCCCATTAGCATGCCGCTCGCCGTGAGCTGAGGATGACGGCGAACGCTTGACCTTCGCGTCGCCGGAGCGCCTGCTACATGCTCGGACTCCAAAGCGAAGGCCCTTTCTTGATTTATTGGTGTCGGCCGATATCTCGGGGATTGCTTGGAAACGGGCCGATGCTTCCGTTCCCACCTAACGCAGGCTTTTCCAAACTTTTCCCGGGTCCCGGCCTTCCTTTGTGGAGTTTGTTCTGACTTCAAAATGTTCTGACTTCAAGTTGGGGGTTTTTATGGGGGGGGGGGGGGGGGCGGGGGTCATTCCAAGCTGTTGTTCCATGCAAAGCTGGCGGGTGAAAATGACGGACGACGAGCTAAATGCTGACAGAGATGAAAATGGGCTCGATTCCAACCTTGGAACAACACCCGGGGGTGTGGGCTGGGGGGACGGGGGGGTGCTTGTGTTCTCGGATGAGGACAGGGGGAAACAACAGCACGCCTGCGTTTCAATGTGCAGCCCTCTCCGAATCCGAAGCCCATGGCGATCGGTGTGCCTTGTCGCCATGGCAACGACTTGCCTTCCCTTCTTCCTTCCTCGATGGCTTTTCTTTTGGGTGGATGACAAACACCTGGCTCGGCGTGACTTTTGCAAGATGAAAGAAAGCTTTCCCGCCAATGTCGTCTGCGAACATCGTGAGCCGGTCCACGGCGGATCTCGGCCGACCCATCGCCGGTGCAAAGAGGAAGGGGCTTAGAGTTGATCCCTGATGCAGTCTCGGTCACACCGTACGACCGAGAAGGCGACGGAAATGCTTTGTTAGAAGATAGCCTGGCTGCATGTGGTGGAGGAGGAGGAGCTCAACGTGCGCTCGCGATCTGCAGGCTTTCCCAAGCGGGCCCCGCATGGGGGGCCCCCCCTCAAAACGGACAGACGATCGATGGCTGCCCGCTCGCCCGCGCTTACTCTTCATTAAGCAGCGAGAGCGTTCTAATTGCCGAGGGCCACCGAGAGCCGGCATCCTCGGAGAAAGGGGGCAGCGGCATCGGACGCTGGCGCTAATGATCCCCATTAGCCGTTGCGCCAGACAAACACAAGCCCGCCCGCCGTTTGGCTTGCTCGGCCATTTTGGCGAAGGGAGAGAAATCTTTTTGCGGTGCAGCAGGAAGTTTGGGATGTGAGCTGTTTGAAGTGGTCATTTTGGGCTTCCCAAGTCCACTGGCGCGGAAATGCCAAATCGGTAACAGGGAGGTCTGCGTTCGCTAATGACTCGCACTTGATCTCATTTTATTCCATAATTCATATAATTGGACCTTTTCATTTGCTCTTCACATTTTCACAGCGGCAACAATAATTTCAAGGGTCACTTACGATCGAATGCGATGCAAATTGCAAGAGAACCGCAGATCAAATGTCGAACGCACGGGTGTCAAATCCGAGGCCGGGGCCGCAGGGGGTGCCTGCCGCATCATTTTAGGCGGCCCGCCGAAACAAATCGACTCTCATGACCTTGCTAAAACCTGAACCAAAATGTTAAATTGTCACTTATAAAGTTGATATTTTGCAAGAATTGTTCGCTTTTCCCTTTTTACGCTAACAATTCTACCCACTGCTACCCTTGACTTCTGATTTCAAAACTAGTCAGCCATCAATTTGTACATGTAATATGTTGAGAGTCGATGAAACAATTTGGTGCATTTGCTGTCAAAACAGCCCAAGGACGGGGTGAAGACGTAAGGAAAAATTGACCGCGACCAAAATAAGTGACACGTCTGATCTTACAGCAGTGGAACATTAAAAAAACAACAACAATGAAAATATTGCCTCTTGTTACCAAAGAAATGTCAGAATACGAAAGGTCAAAATACAGTACGGGCCGCTCGTCGCAGCTCCAAGTTTCCTGAACGCGACACACTTGTAGCCGCTCTGCCATTGGCTAATTCCCGAGCATCATCCTGGCATCCTATTGGCTAAGAGGGATCTCGACCTTTTGGGTCGATGTTTGTTGCTCATCATGGCGTGCGTGTGTTTGTGCGTGCGCGATAACTGGACGGTCGCGGGAGGTGGGTTGATATGGAAAGTCGGTCTTCGGTCCAAAAAGTTTGGGCCCCCCTGGTGTTAGATCGAGAGCTACGTGTTTATGCAGCGTCGCCGTCATTCGCCCCCGGGGGCCATGAAGTGTTCCGATATTTTGACGTCAATGTGAATCCCCAGAAAAAGTGTTCACCGGTCGGGCGGTTGCTCACTCGGCTGATGTTTGCCTTGGACATTTTGGAAGGATTGTTAAAATCCGACAAAAGCAAACGTCCTTGGATTGGTTCTTTACAAAACCACTTCTGAGGGAGAACATGAACTAAAGAAAAAACGACGAGTTAAAAGTTAAATGACCATCGTTTTCATTCTTTTTTCTTTTCCTGACGTGGAGATCGCCCTGCCTGCCTGCCTGGGCCTTCCTCTTTGACCTCAAGTGAAAACCAGCCGCCGGCGGTCGCGCCAGAATGTTTGCACTGATACTGCCCCCCAGTGGTGCATTTGATGTACTGCGCAATGTTTGACATGTACCGGTCGCAGCGGGCGAATGTCCCCAGTTCCAATTTCCTCTCAAACGCCAACTGTGATGATGGATTTTGTCTTGCAGGTTAACTTCAGCAGAAAGGACAAAGTACAATTTGTTTTGGGCCATGTCGCAAATTGGGCTGAGGGCTTCTCCGTACGTCCATTCGAATAAATGATCGGAAAGTGGACCGAGTCGTCTTTCCTCTGCCTGATTCGTAACTACACACCTCGACTCTCGGCTCTCAAAAGACACTTTTCCCAGGCCTTGAACTAGACCACCTGCTTGTGTGGTGAGTCCCGTCTTTTGTTTTATTTTCGTTTTGTCTGACCTGTTACTTTCGTGTCCCGAAAGACACGTAACGACGCCATTTTAGATTTTATCCCGTTATCTGAACCCCTTTACATCTTCTTCTTCTTCTTATTTTTATTATTATTAAGAGAAATATTAAATTGAAGTAAAGACACATGAAAAAAAAATCTACTCGCTTTACAGGAAGCAAGAATGTGTTGAGCTCGTTTCGGCCTTGGCCCTGATGATACGCTTTGAAGTGAGACCTCCTGACCAGGCGAGTGAGGAATGCATCTCTGTCGACGTCGTACGTGTGACGTCAGCCTCCAGTGGGCGGGGCAAAGCGGGAGCGGACGGCGGACTGGAGCGCGCGCGCACGCAGGCGCAGGGCGGCCGCCAGCCAGCCAAGCGAGTCCGGCTGCGGCGAGACACTTTGAGCTTCGCCACACATGTAAGTGTTATCTTGAGCGTCGGTTTTTTTTTTTTTTAATTTGTGTTCTTTCACATTTGAATTATTGGCGGCGGTGCGTTTGGTGCGCGAACGGCCGCGGAGGCTCGCGCGGCCGTTCGCTCCGATGAGCGGCTGTGACTTGACCGGACTTGACACCCTAACGGGACTGTCGACGCGCACTTTCCGTCCGTTGGCGCGACTGACACGCTTTTCGCTTTGGCGAGTCACCTCCGTTTTTGGAACGTCCGGAGATTGTAGCGCGAGCGTCCGA
>JAKGUB010000284.1:467500-472500 GCA_026261675.1 Hippocampus mohnikei | reverse complement strand
CTGCCCCCCCGATGATCAGCAGTCGCCGTCAACCGCCAGCGTGCCCTTCACGCACACCCAAATGCTGGCGTGGGAGGGTGGGGGGTTACCCTCCATAGATTTCAGAGGGAGGTCCCCGTCGCGCTATCATCACCCCCCCGGGTCGGAGTTGGAGTTTTTTTAAGTTTTAAGGCGGCAAGACTGTACATAAAAAAAAAAAAAAGTGCACTTCCAAATGGCCTCAAATGAAAATTGAAACTGACTTATAGACTTATAGATCATATATGTCGGCTTTTGTTAAATTGTTAGTTATGAACATGCCAGTATTGCCTTTGATGTAAAAGTGACCTACATTATTGTCATGATTCTGTTTGTGACCAGAAGGTGGCACTGCGGGGCTTTTCCAAAACTGCAGCTGCACACCTGTTGGTCGTTAGGTCATTAGTGGCTTTAAAAGGACCCCCACCCTGAGCGCCGTCGCCCGCTTTCATCTTCCCCCCGTGTTCCTCTGTCATTTCAGCGGGCGGCCCCGCCCGCTTCCCGAAAGCTGGATCCGGCCCCGCGGATCCCAGCGCAGCCCACCGGGGGGGCCGCGGCCCCCGCAGGCCGGATGAGACGCGGGACCAGCCTGCAGAGCCGGCGCAGTCAAGGCCCGGGATCCGGGAGCGGGGACCGCGAGCCGCTCTCCAGAGGCAGCCCGCCCCGGGTCTCGCATCGCCGCCACACCCACGACCCGCAGCGGCACGTCGCCCGTCCGCGCTCCTCCTCGGCCGCCGACACGCCGCCTTGTAGCCCCGCCCCCGCGTGCGAGGCGGCGCCGTCCTCGGGGTACCAGTCGACGGATGAGACGGACAAGGTGAGTGAATTGGCCGAGAGGCGCTTCCCAGAGTTTCGATTCCTCAGCGTGGGTCTGGTCAAATATTCCCTGGTCATGGGTTTTCTCAGGGTATTGCAGCTCCCCCCCACGCATGGGAGGTTACGCCAAGTGTTCTCGTTCTGCATGCGTCCAAGCTGAGCTGGAATTGACTCCGGCTCACCCTCGTGAGGTGCCCACGAAAATGCACAATGGATGTCTGATGGTCTCCTGGTGGCTCGGTGAGGTGATCAAGTAGCCACCAGAGGGCGCCGTTGGATCAGTTCCACTCGCATGAGGCCGGCTCCGATCTTGTCTGGTCGCATCTTTTCATCCTGCCAGCAAACAAGAGTCTTGAGGTGACTTCCAAAGCGCAGTCGACTATCGCTGACCTGAAGTGAAAACAAAGGTTAAACCATCTCCTGTCCGGGGGTCGGGGTTCAAATATGAATTATGACCTTACGACCTTCCGGCCCGCTTAGAAGCTGTCACCTAGCGTGGGTGGGGTGGACCCCAAAAAGCAGGCAGGGGGGAGGAGCAGGGTGAACTTGACGAGTAGTGTTGATAAAACGAAATCCAAAACAAACTAAGCCCTGAAAACAAAAAAGGAGCCAAAGAAGCAAACCAGAACCAAGACTGAAGCAAAAAAAAACTCTCAACAGAAGCGTGACCGAAAACATGACGGCAACAAACAAACGAACGACGACCCGACCCCGATCGGTCGTCCTTCTGACGCAATAATTGGATCACCACCAACAGGTGTGCAGCTGCAGCGGGAGCCCTACAGTGCCCCCTGGTGGCCACAAACAGAAACATGACAGACGCAATTGAGCTGACGTGGCAGCTTCTTTTCCACCGCCACGTCGGGCGTTCGAGCGACGGTGCCTGAGCTCAAGCTTCAACTCATGGTTCAAGCCGCTGCCCTTTAAAAAAAAAAAAAGTTTTTTTTCAACCTCCATCTTGGCAAACGACACAAACGAGTCGGCTGACGATGGGAAAGGCTTGAACGCTTGCCACGCGTGCGCCGCAGTGGGAAGATGCGGACGCGTTGTCGACGGTCGTCTCGGCCCAGCCTCCTTTTCTTTCCCTTCAAAGTCCAGACGTCACGTTGCGACGGACCCAGCTGCGAGGCGCGCTCGTTTTCCGCTTCTTTGCTTCAGCTTCAGCCCGCGACCTTTGACCCAATGACACAAACATTGTTGGACAGGTGGACCGGGTGGTCACCCTGAAACGTGCAGCGTGCGGCCTGCCTGCCAACCCCGTGCGGCGGTTACCGTAGCAACAGAGCAGGCGACCCCCCCCCGGAGGGGGTTTGACGAAGGTCGCGTGTCTCCGTTTGCGGGAAGGAGAAAGGTTGTCATCAATGCCGCCCGCCCGCCCGCCTGTCGTCTTTCTTTCTCTTCCTCAACACCCCCCCCCCCCCCATTTGTCACATGAGGTCAGTCAGTCAGTCAGTCAGCTGCGCCCTCCCCCCTCCTCGCAGGCAGGAAGCAGGAAACAAGCCTGCCCTCCCCCGAGACGAGTGAGAACGCCGGCCGGCTTTTCTGTCCGTGGCCGGCCGTCTTCTTGTCGTGCGGTCTCGCTGTCGTGCGGGCGTCGACCCGAAATGCGGCGGATGCGTGTTGACGACGGATTGAGCCGCGTGAGGCGGCAGCGTGTCTCTTGGAGGTAGATGAGTTGCGGAGGGAATGCCCTGCGTCGCCACGGAAGATGGTGCAGCGCTTCGGTCTGCGCCGACATTCCAAGGTAAGTTGACTTTGAGGGGTGGCTGCAGGCTTTTTGCGCCCAAACGCTCGACGTGAGGTGAAAGGACACGTCCAGGGAGATTTGCTCAGCCTGCAATCGGCGATGGTCTCAAATCTTGTGCCATGCGACGGCTGGAGCACTTTTGACCGGACGCCGGAGCAATGAAAGGCAGGCCCTCACCTGCTGGAATCTGTTTGTCCCCTTGGTGGGCGTGCTCCCAATGGGGGGGGGGGGGCTGCACGTGTTCAGCCGGTTCGATTCAACACAATTAGCCCCCCCTTGATCAAGAAGGAAAATGTAAGTTAACTCCTTCTGGAGCAATTCTGGACCAAGTCTGAAAAGACGGTTAAAACCGTCTTTGGGAGGGAATGACTTAAAGGGACCCGGGCTTCTTCTTCTTCTTCCTTTTTCGGCCAAGCTGAAGCTGATTGCGTGTCCGAGGGTGGGAGGGGGCTTGGGGGGTGGGGGGGGCATGTTCACGTTGATTGCGACGGCGTCGAGTCATGCGCTCTGGCTGTGCGTGATGTCAGCAGTGAGTCACTTGCGGCCGCGCCGTGTGTCGTTTATTTTGGGCCCGCAGCTGGTTGCTCCTCTTTTGCAGTTGGCCTTGTGAGAACATCAGCGTTGTTTTCACAGCCGTTGCCGGCTCGCCGCCTTTCGGGTTCGCCGGGGACGTTCGGCTCAACTTTGACCCGCGTGCCGCCGTCCTCGAGTTCACCGATTCCCGTCGGCGGGGAGGGGGGGGTGCCGCGTTCGACACGGACCGCTCGGGAGCAAATTGAGCCGACGTCGTCATTATTTTGGTGACGTTTTTGGCGATTGGAGTTTTTCCCAACGGGAAATGTGCGCCTTGGCCGAGCGACGCGAAGTTTCGCAACGGCCACTCACTCTCGTTGGATTGCGTCCCGGATTCTGTCATTTTTTCTTTCCCCCTTGTCGTCGAGCATTTTCTACCGCTGCCCTTTGTTGGGACAAAAATTGCTAACAATTAGCCGTTGAGGATTTATTTCCCGAACATTCTGGCATCGTTTTGTCGGTGCGGAGCGCCCCCTTGTGGATTTCAATTTTTTTGGGTATATTGATCACATGCAAAGATTTCAGTTCATGGAGGCAATTTTAAACGCAAAATGCAGCTTCCAAATGCCAATTTCATTGATTTAGACCACAGGTGTCAAAGTCAAGGCCCGGGGGCCAGATCTGGCCCGCCACATCATTTGATGTGGCCCACGAAAGCAAATCGAGCATGTCAAGTTCCATGACGCTTAAATATATATATATATATATATATATATATATATATATATATGCACACTGTGGTTGGGTGTGTAAGCGTAGACGAGACCCATTTGTGGATTTATAGTTCGGAGATTGACGTGCAATGCAACGGGCCTAAAGTTCAAGTGTGCGGTGACTCATTCCGCGAGATAATCGGGCCCGTTCTGCGTTGGCCGCGTACGTCATAAGGTCCAGAATTTCACTCGCACAGAAAGAGCGAGTGCTCGACCCATGAATCCACAAGGTTGAGGAGAATGAGGACAGATTGAAAAAGACGTTGGTTTTGGGGTAGGGGAGGGGGCGTGGGGGGCTGATCATGTGGATGAAGAAGTCCTAACGTGCTCCATATAGGCGGCCTAAAAGTCTTTTTCTCCCGGAGCCTTTCCGGGCTGACGTCAAGCGAGAGGACGTTGGATGAATCTCATCATGTCCTGTTCACCGAGGAGCTGCGCTGAAAATTGGGAGGGCCCGGGATTCCTCAGGGCAAAGGTAAAGACCCACAAAATGTTTCAAACAAGATCCGAGTGGCACGTTTGCTTTTTCCAACCTTGATTTGGATGAAGCAAACGTGACGTTTAACCAAATAGCTGTCTTTGGACAACGATTTGGACAACGACGCATGAAAATGATTTCATGTATTCCCAATCGCCGAATCCCCGCTTTTGGCAGTTAATGGGGACCAGCATGGATGGACCCCAAGCCCCGCCCCCTTTGTACTGCTCTTGACTGGAAGCAGTTTTGAGGATGCAAAGTGCCCCCCACCCCCATTAGGTCCTTTCACTCAACTTGTTCTCAACGAGCTCTTCGACTGCTGTCAACACAGCACGCGTCGTTCATTCCGATCGACATCTTCTCACGCTCATCAAGATTGAGAACGTGACGTCCGTCTGAACAAATCGACAAGATCGACTTTGACGGCAGCGCGAGGAAAAAGAGACAAAGTGGAACATTAACCAGGCCCGTCGTTGACTTGAAGCCGGGGAACGAACCTTTTTTGGGAGCAAAGACCGACTTTTCAAGCAAGCCCCCTGCTCCCCTATCGACCCAAACGTCAACGAAACCCCAAATCAGGTCCGTGCGACACTTTGTCAAAAGCAAATCACTGCCTGGCCGTTTTTTGTTGTTTTTTGCCTTGAAACCGTTTTTG
>JAKGUB010000284.1:430000-462500 GCA_026261675.1 Hippocampus mohnikei | reverse complement strand
TTGAACAGAGCGTGCCGTGCAGAGGGCTCCAGAAGCAAAACTGGTTCATGAATCATCCCGAAGCTTCATTTTCCCATCGCAAATAATTAATACAGTTTTGCAAAACCAAAGTTGTATCGGCCACCTTTTGTGCAAATTGTCGTTTTTCTGTCCAAAAGGACCACTTGGGGAAAATGCTTTTTTTTCCCTATGGTGGGGGGCACGGGAAGGGGGGGCTGACTGAAGAGTCAAACGTGTTTTAAATGGATATATTATGCCATCTTGTGGTTGAATCGGTGATCAAGCATCATTCACCCCCCCCCAACCCGATTGCCGATGATTTCGAGATGACGACGAAACCGACGGCGGCGGCGCAAAAAGATTCAAAAAGGTTAAGCGGCGCTTTGTGCCCTGCCGATTTCCCGTCACGTTTGTCCAAAAATTAGCTTTGTTTTGACTTTTTTCTTTTCTTTGCAAAGGTTGAAATGCAAAAAAAAACAAAAAACCCCAAAAAGAGCATGCTAAGACATGCTAAAAACACGTTAGCTTGAAGCATAGCGTAGCATGCTAAGACATGCTAAAAACATGTTAGCTTGAAGCATAGCATAGCATGCTAAGACATGCTAAAAACGCGTTAGCTTGAAGCATAGCGTAGCAGCATGCTAAGACATGCTAAAAACACGTTAGCTTGAAGCATAGCGTAGCATGCTAAGACATACTAAAAAATGAGTCTTGCAAAGCTTGCCCGCAAGTGGCCCTTCTCCACTTCTCACTTTCCGGATGAGTTCTTGCCGAAAAGCAGAAGCTTCTTCTGAGTTTGTCAGCAAAACGCAAAAAGCGATTGTTTTTCTTTTATTCCTCCGCAAGTCATCGTTTCCTCCGAGCGACTGTCAACGGCGACGCTCACTCCCCCTTGTCGCCGCGGCAGGTCGAGCGGTCGGAGGTGAGCGGCCTGGTCCAACCCCCCCCCGGGCTGGACTCGGCGTACTCGGAGGATGCGACTCTGGATCCTCAGCGCACCAAGCAGGCCATCGCCCAGCTGCAGCAGAAGATCCTCAAACTCACCGAGCAGATCAAGATCGAGCAGACGGCCCGCGACGACAACGTGGCCGAGTACCTCAAACTGGCAAACGATGCCGACAGACAGCAAAGCGCGCGCATCAAGCAGGTAGGAGGGCAGTCACAACACCGCCCAATCGGGAATTGCCACCGGCCTGCCGCCTTTCTGCGACTCCTCCGGTCCCTCCTCCTCGTCGTCGCCGGCAGGTTTTTGAGAAAAAGAACCAGAAGTCGGCGCAGAGCATCCAGCAGCTGCAGAGGAAACTGGATCATTCCCACCGCAGGCTGCGGGAAGCCGAGCACAACGGGATCCCCCGGCAGCCCAAGGACGTTCTTCGGGACATGCAGCAAGGCCTGAAGGACGTGGGCGCCAAAGTGACGGGCTTCAGCGAGGGCGTGGTGGACAGCGTCAAGGGGGGCCTGTGCAGCTTCTCCCAGGCCACGCACTCGGCCGCCGGGGCCGTGGTCTCCAAGCCGCGGGAGATCGCCTCGCTCATCCGCAACAAGTTCGGCAGCGCCGACAACATCGCCGCTCTCAGAGACTCGCCCGACGAGCCCTCGGCGGAAGAAGGCGCGGCCGCCGCCCGCTCGCCGCCCGCCGCCGCCGGCGGGCCGCAGTCCAGTCCCAGGTACGGCAGCGAGGACGACTGCTCCAGCGCCACGTCCGGCTCTGCGGGCGCCAGCGGCGCGGCCGCGCCCGGCGGCCCCCCCGGGGGCTCCAGGGGCAACACGCTGGAGAGGGCTCACGATCCCGCCCTGGACCTGTTGCTGCAGGAGCTCCGGGAGCTGAGGGAGAGCCAGGCCAGGCTGGAGGAGGGTCTGGATGGCTTGAAGAGTCGCTACCAGCGGGACTACACGCTCGTCATGCAGGCGCTGCAGGAGGAGCGTTTCAGGTGAGCGCGCCAGGGGCTTTAAAACGCTAAAAATGCATTAGCTTGAAGCATAGCGTAGCATGTAAGACGTGCTAAAAACACGTTAGCTTGAAGCATAGCGTAGCAGCATGCTCAGACATGCTAAAAACACGTTAGCTTGTAGCATAGCGTAGCAGCATGCTAAGACATGCTAAAAACACGTTAGCTTGAAGCATAGCATAGCAGCATGCTAAGACATGCTAAAACACGTTAGCTTGAAGCATAGCGTAGCAACATGCTAAGACATGCTAAAACACGTTAGCTTGAAGCATAGCGTAGCAGCATGCTAAGACATGCTAAAAACACGTTAGCTTGAAGCATAGCGTAGCAGCATGCTAAGACATGCTAAAAACACATTAGCTTGAAGCATAGTGTAGCAGCATGCTAAGACATGCTAAAACACATTAGCTTGAAGCATAGCGTAGCATGCTAAGACATGCTAAAAACACGTTAGCTTGAAGCATAGCGTAGCATGCTAAGACATGCTAAAAACACGTTAGCTTGAAGCATAGCGTAGCATGCTAAGACATGCTAAAAACACGTTAGCGCATGCTAAGACATGCTAAAAACACGTTTTTAAAAAGGCAACGGAAGCAAAACTGAGTTCGGTTGTACTTTATTTCGCCATCTTACAATGTACTCACGTTTTTTTGATCAATCATCACCCAGAAATCCATCCAAGTCCTCATCTTCTGTGTCCGAATTGAACAATGTGCAAGTAGCGGTAATCCATCCAAAACGCCGGGTTCCCTCTCATTGTCAGAGTCACTCTCATTGCCTCACTCACGTCCTCACTCAGGTCCACTTACACGCCCACCCTTCACTGATTGGCGGACTGCTTTCCCGCATGCCTGTCCTCACTCACTTCCGCCTTTTCTCTCTATAAACAGCGTGTCGGCTCTCAGTCAGGCTTTGGAACTCAGCTCATACACGAGACGCTCCGCATTATAAGGCGCCCTGTCCATTTGGGAGAACATTTCAGACTTTTAATGGCGCCTTATGCTCGTGAAAATACGGTATATAAGTTGCTCTTTTTGGATCACATCATCTCCCCCTCACACCTACAAAACAAAAAAAAAAATGCTTGCGGTCATCAAAAAACATGGCGGCTTTTTTTTTCCCTCAAGCGTATCTTTCACATTATGATGAGCCAACGTGAGACTCGGCACTGGAAAACAAAACTTGGACTCCCAATAACGAGACAATTGCGCGCAAGTTCAAGATGAATTGTATCTCAATCGATGTTTGAAAACAAACACTTCTACATGACTGTACTTAACAAAGTGACCAGATTAGAAAAAAAGAAATAATAATAATAAGCCACTGTAACATTATAGCGTTGAGTGCAGTGGTTTTTCAAACGCCCACTAGAGGGAGCCATTAGGGCGACTTCTCGGCAGACTTTGTGGAAGCGTTGGCTCGGTGGCGCCCCCATCTTGTCATCGCCGGAGTCTGCCGGTTGCCGCGTTGGGCTTGTTTCAGCTCACGGTGCCCCCAACCCCCGCCGTGCTTTCAGGTGCGAGCGCTTGGAGGAGCAGCTGAACGACCTGACCGAACTTCACCAGAACGAGATCCTCAACCTGAAACAGGAGCTGGCCAGCATGGAGGAGAAGATCGCCTACCAGTCGTACGAGAGGGCGCGAGACATTCAGGTTGGCCTGCAGAGGAAATGTGTAACTTAAAAAAAAAAAAAAAAGGTCAAAGGGCATGTAGTTTTCCCGGAAGTGCGTTTTCATGGCCCTCCCACCCCCGCGCCGTCAGATCATGCGGACGAGGCGTCGCGCCGTCCGGGGAACGTGAAAGGGGTCAGGCGCTCAGGCCACGTGCATGTTGGCACTCCAAAGAGGAAGTCGAGTGTCTGTCAAGTCACTTGGAAGAAGGCCTCAATGGGGTGGAGGCCGCGCTTCTCTTTGCGCTGCATTTCCCATCCTTGCCACTAGGGCGGCGCTCGCGATCCACGCCAGGATGGCCATCAGCTGCCAGTGAGCTGTCTGTTCCAACATGGCAAGTCGCGTCAGGAGACGGTTCTGGTGCCTGACGAGGTTTTTACTGGCGCTCCTTTGGCTGAATGAAAAACACACAAAAGATCAAAATGTGGCCAATTGACTCATTCTTGGATTATGTTCAAGGCGCAGCGGGAGAAATGGCGTCACGCTTTGATCACATGATCAAAGGAAGGACTGCCTTTTTTTTTTTCCCCAAATAGTCCACTTTGTGAGGTTTTTTTTTTTTTTTTGCAGCCTCCGTGAGGGACAACGTAAATCACGGTTGAGGTCTCCACGCACTCAGGTTTTGGGGGGGGTCTTCTGGCGCAGGGACAAAAACAGGGACAGGGTAGCGTCCATGGCCCGACGAGAGTTACAAAGTTTGAACTACAGACTACGTTGGCACCCGTCGGAATTGATTGAAGCGGTCGCAACTGTTTCTTCTCAAGCCATGAAAAAAAAAAAAAATCACCATGGCAACGGCCTTTCGGCCTCGTTCCTGTTTTTCACGTGCGCCCTTTTCAAAAACACATCTCGCCACGCGGGCTGTGGGAAGACTTGAGAAAAGCCTTGGCATCAGTGGGGGGGGCGGGGATAGATCAGATTATTAAATCATTCACTCCCAAAGACGTCTTTATACGTCATTTCAGACTTGGTGCAGAATCGGCTGCTACTGAATGAGTTAAAAAATTTTTTCTCGATCCGGCGACGACGCCGTCTCGTTTTTTTTTTACCCCCCCGCCGTCTCTCGCGCCGCCAAGGCGGACTTTTTGAGTGACCCCCCCGTTTTGAAACCTTCAGGAGGCGCTGGAGGCCTGTCAGACGCGCATCTCCAAGATGGAGCTGCAGCAGCAGCAGCAGCAGGCGGCGCAGCTGGAGGGGCTGGAAAACGCCACGGCCAGAACGCTGCTGGGCAAACTGATCAACGTGCTGCTGGCCGTCATGGCCGTCCTGCTGGTCTCCGTGTCCGCCGTGGCCAACTGCGTGGCGCCTCTGATGAGGACGCGCTCGCGCTCGCTGGCCACCCTGCTGCTCGTCGCCCTCGCCGCCTTCCTGTGGAGGAACCGGGACGTGCTGTCGTGTTGCACGCCGCGAGCCCCGCCGGCCCCCGGATGAGGCCGGGGGGGGGCGCCGCCGCGCGTTTCTTTGCTCACTCAGGTGAGGACAGCAGGTCGCCGCTGTCGTGCGGCGACGAGAGAGCCGGGAGGATGCCCCCCCCCCTCCCGCCCCGGGCTCAGCCGGCCGCTCGGAGACCAACAACCCAAGTCGACCAAGGACCGCTGTTTACATTTTTAACCCCCCCCCCCACACACTGTTTTACTGAATGTTTTTTTTTTTGGGGGGGGGTAAGGGTTGTCTGTTTTTTCGATTCAATGTTGTTTGTCCTTCCATTTTTTTTAATTTATGGCTTTTCCTCCATGTCACGAACTTGATTTTGCCCCGTAGCACGCCGCGCGACACTCCACACTCGAGGCCGCTCACCTCAGGTGTGCTCAACTGCCGTCGAAAACGCGGCCACTTGTAACAACCCCCCGCACCCCTTTTTTATTTTCTGCTGAGATGAGATGCTTTGCGGCGGAATTTTGAGACCTTTTTGTGCTTCCTCCGCATTCACGGTGGCGAACGTCGCCGTGATTTTTAAAAAAAAAAGTCCTTTTGAAGTGAAGCTCTTTGCGCTTGTGAGCCTGACTTCAGGAGCAGGCCGGTGGCGGGGGCGGACGGGCCCCCGACCACCTCCCTCCCGGACGACATTTGGTCATTGTCGAAGGGCTGCTGCGTTTGCGCCAGACAAATGACACGCGAGGCAGACGGACGGGCGCTTCAATCCAAGTCCATCGTCGTCGCAATGTCGCCTTGAAGTGGGCTCCCTCGTGCCAGGCTGACCCCGAGACCACTGCCACGTGCTGCCTTCTCCGCCGCCTCCAGCGTGTCCCTTTTGCATCACGGCTTCTTATCTCGGCGACGGTCGAGCGCCGAACCTCATCTCGATTCCAAAGTGAAATGCAAAACGTTGCCGCGTGAATCGGGACAGCGGTTGTTTGACCTCGGCTCGACCTTGACGTCGGTTTTAACGTGATCAACCGCTGCAGTGCCTTCTGATCTGCTTTTCCAAGTGTGGAATCAATAAAAATGCATTCCTGGACAACTGATGGGGTTTTTTTTTCTCCCTCTGGCCTAAATCGAATCCCGTCGGTGCGTGTCGTCGAGGATGCAGAGTGACCCTCTTGAGCGCGGAACACCGTGGTGGTGTGGCCACAAGATGGCGCCGTCGAGCTTGTATCGGCTTCTCTCGCTCTCTTTGCAGCGGGCGTTTGATCGACGTGAGCGCCTTTTCTCCCGCTTGTGCTTCCCACGAAGGTCACAGGTCGGGAGTGGAAGCCCCGTTCGGTCAAGGTGACCTCCGCGCGCCCTGCGTGACCTTTGCGCGTCAAATGTGACCGGTGTCGCAATTTGGCATCAAGCGGCGGGCATGAACATTTATTCTGTGGCTAAATCATCTGCGCGCCCATCCCCAAAAACATACATTTCCATTCCTAATGCGCGAGCATCTGCGCGCTGCAGCCATCGAGTTGGGAGCGCCATGTGATGTGTTCCGCTTGAATATTGAGGAGCGAACGAGCGGGAGCGAAAAAGAAAAAAGGAGCGAGCGCCAAGCAAGCGCAAAGGTGCGCTCGCGTGGCCATCGGCTTGCGCGTCCGCGGCACGGAAACCGTCCCCGCTCGCGCTGCAGTCGGATCCGAGCCGCCTGCAGCCCTTCACGTGTGGCCCCGAGGGGGCCCGTCACTGTCCTCACTGTCATACTCGACGCCAACTTGACAAAGATGGTTGCCGAGCAGAGGGTCACTTTTGAGGGAAAGGTCAGTTTGGGCCTCAGCTTCTTGATGGGCGGGAGTGGGGGGGGTTCCTGTGTTGTCATGACAACGCTGTGACGCAACGCGGCGGTGTGCGAAGCTCGTCGGAGAGCTGCGTGGAGGGCTGGCGACCTCGCGACCTCGCTATGAACCGGGTGAGCGGAACCAGTCGGGTCATCAAGCGGGCCATCTTCAGGGGGGAGGGGGGGACGACGACTGAGGATCGAGTGATTTTTCGACTGCATTGCATCATTTCAAAGTGGGAGGGGTCGAGATCGAGTCAGGTCACAAGGTCAAGATATGGGCCCACTTTGGAAGAGCAAGCGTGCAAGAAACGTCAAAAAGGGAACCGCGGTGTTTTTGCGCCACTGATCGCTGTGGAAAATGAGACGATTTCAGATCATTGGCCCGACCAGCTCTTTGCTCATCTCTCCTTGGCGGCGGGTGACAGCTGAAACCGCTTTGATGTATCTTGGAAAGCGCTCTCCTTGAAGACCATTTCAGCTTGCAAAACACCAAAATAGAAGCCCGTGAGTGTCATGATTCTGTTTGTGACCAGCAGGTGGCACTGTGGGGCTTTTCCAAAACTGCAGCTGCACACCTGTTGCTCGTTAGGTCATTAGTGGCTTTGAAAGGAACTCCACCCCGAGCGCTCGTTGGCGGCTCAGTGTTGCTTTTTGACACTGTCATGGTTTGGTTTGGCTACTTTGGACTTTGTTTGTTTAGGATTTAGTTTTCTGTGTTAAATCCAATGCGTCAAGTCCACCCTGCTCCTCCTCGTGCCTGCTTTTGGGCTCCACCACCGCCTCCTCACAACGTGACAACGAGAAGCAAAAGTGGAATGCAGTGGGGTGGACAGACGCGCTCTTGCCTCTTGTCGCGCACTGAACCGAGCAGTCCGGCCCGAGCCAGGCAACGAGGGCGAAAAAAAACTACTGCTTTGTTCATTTGGGATTGAGATGTAGCTGTTGTGACAGCGGTGCTGCAACTTTTGGGGTCGACGCGCGCGTATCGTCGAGCGGTGGGCTGTCGCTGCGCTCGCTCCGCTCGGAGGCGCGCGCGCGCAGGGAGGTCGAGAGAGGGACGGAGGAGCATAAAATCAAAGCGAGGGGGAGAGGAAGCACGACTCGCCTTATCGCGTCACTCCGGGTCGAGGCGCGAAGCAGGAAGCAGCCTTTCCTCTCGGATTGTCGCCCCCCCAGGAACAAGCAGGCAATCTAGTCCCCGCTCGATGCGCCCCTCGGCCCAGAAGACGCGAAAGGCGGCCAGAAGGAAAGATGCCTCCTCCTCGTCCGATGGGGATCGCTCTCGTGCTCCTCGGCGCGCTCGCGGCGGCGTCTTCCGCGGAGGCGCGCCGGAGCGTCGGCGCGCCGCGCGTCCAGCGGCAATTCTACGCCCCGAACCGCACCAATAATTTCGCGCTGGACCCGGCGTCCGGCAGGGTGTACGTGGCCACCGTCAACAGCCTGTACCAGCTGGACGCCGCCCTGAGCGTGGAGGCGCACCGCGGCACGGGCCCGGTGGAGGACAACCTGTTGTGCCACGCGCCGCAGCTCCCGCAGGCTCCGTGCCAGCACCCCAAGTCGCTGACGGACAACCACAACAAGCTGCTGGAGCTCGACGGGCGGCAGGGCGTCGTGGTGGCGTGCGGCTCCGTGTACCAGGGCTTCTGCGAGCTGCGCAAGCTCGCCAACGTCTCCCAGGCGGCGGTGGAGTTCCCGCCCGCCGGCGAGAAGACCGTCTTCCCCAGCATGCTCAACATCGCCGCCAACCACCCGGACGCGTCCACCGTGGGGCTGGTCCTGCGCGGCGGCGGCGGCGGCGGCGCCCGCGGCGACACCCGGCTCCTGGTGGCCGCCACCTACACCGGCGCCGGCACGCGCTACTTCCCCAAGAACCACAGCAAGGAAGACCTGCGCTTCGAAAACACCCCGGAAATCGCCATCCGCTCCTTCGACGTCGGCGACCTGGCCAGGCTGTTCACCTACGACATCAACCCGTCCGAGGACAACGTGTTCAAGATCAAGCAGGAGGCCAAGGCCAAAAACCAGCTGCACTTTGTGCGCGCCTTCCACCACAAGACCTACTCGTACATCGCCTTCAACAACGACGCCAAGACGGGCCACAAGGAGAGCCAGCCCAACAGCGTCCTGGCCAGGATCTGCCTGGACACCGCCGGACAAAAGCCCAACGGGCCCGAGAGCCGCAAGCTCACCGAGTCCTACATCCAGCTGCCCCTCCAGTGCGGGCGCAACGGCGACATTTACAACCGGCTCCTGTCCGTCTACCCGGCCGACGTCCGCGCCGGGCCCGCCGCCATTGAGGCCTTCCTCTTCGGGGTCTTCTCCAAGGGCGACCGCAGGACGGCTCTGTGCGCCTTCAAGTTCGCCGACATCGAGGAGGAGATCCGCCGAGGCCGCAGGAGCTGCTCCAACTCGCCCACCGGAGACGTCCAGGTGCTGGACAGCGTCATCCAGGGCTCGGGGGCGGCCTGCGTCCAGAAGTGGAACCTGGTGGTAAGCGACTCTCACGCTCTCCGGTCTCGTCCGTTGCGTCGGACTCAAGTGCCGACGCAAATATTTCGGGAATCGGACGCTGGGCCGAAAACGCGAGGTTGCGTGTCGTCATCCTGCCCTGAACTCCGACGTGAGTAGGAGGCATTATTTATTTATTTTGGGGGCGGATTTGGAATGACATGCAGGGCAAAACGTCGTTCTTCAATCATGACAAAAATGGAGTGAATTGATTTTTGTGTGAGTACGATGGCAACGTAAGATGGCCGCCGGTGGCTTCACTTCCCCCGTAAAACTCAAGTCACAGATGCTCGGAAGAGGGAAACAATAGAAACAACCCCCCCATGCCGCGCCCCCAACAACAATGCACACAACAAGTTCTTGGATTGAACCTTGCTTCTTATTCAGCGGGTTGTGCCATCCTTGAATGGCGATCGTCATGCAAGAGAGCCCTTGAAAACCCCAGTGTGGGATTATTTTGTTATTTGCTTCAATGTCTTTGTTGTTGGGTTGGGGAGGAGGGGGGGGGGGGTCATGCATGCATTGGCAACTGAAATATATGAAGAGCTCGTAGTTTGCGCATGTGCACCTATTTGTTCCAAATGTCATTTTAGTTCGTCATCCGGTTAGCAAGCGCGCGCGTGCCAACGTGCCTCCCAAGCAGCGCTGATGACAACTTGTGGCTCCCTCCCGCGTTGACGTTGCCCTCCCCCGCTTTAAATTGTCCGCCGGTGTGATCGCGCGGAGGAATGCTTGTTTGTGCCAACGCGCCCCGCCATGGGCCGGCAACCAGGCCGGGGTGTAGCCCCGCCCCTCGCCCCAAAGTATGAAACGGATGGCGACAAGCAGTGGCTTTCAAATCGTACCCAACTCTCTTTGTAATTTCATAATGCGGAACGGCTGCGGCTAAAAAGCCGAGCGCGGGGAAGTCTTTGTCGCCAAAATACACGAGTGCGGTCAATCAACGGGGCGAGATCATCGGCAAGAGTCTTTCAAATCTCGACAAGGTGTCGCCTTCATGCTCTCCGCTTTTGGTCATCGCCGCGATCTTTTTAAGCTTCTTCCTCGACAATCCCGCCATGTTGTTTGCGGTATGCTAAAAACAAATGCGCTACAGTAGGCGGTGATTCCAAAAGAGGTTTCCCGACAAGAAGGGCAGTGGTCGCCGCGACTCCGGGGTGTGTGTCGGGGGTCATTCGGCGGATACGTGCGTGTAAAGTCTTAGTGGGGATTTTGAAACGTCCACTTTGGCCGCATCACTCGTTGAGCTTCAATCCGCCGCTGAAAAAATAGTTGCTTGAGCTCCAGCGCCACGCTCAACTTCCGGCTCTCTTCGGTCGCTCGTCCAATCCAACATCTCGCCACCCCCTCTCGGCAAAACATTTCTATTGTACTATTGTGTCCCTCTTCCGAGCATCTGTGACTTGAGTTTTTACGGGGAAGTGAAGCCACCGGCGGCCATCTTACGTTGACCCTCGCTAAGCCGCCTAACTCGAATACATTGATTTTTTTTTTTTTTCCGTTTTATTTTCTGTCCCTGCGATGAAATTGCCACCGTGTATGGCACTGGTGTCCAATCCACGGACCGGGGGCCATTCATGAACCGCCATTAACTTTTCAGCGGCCCGCAAGAAAAAAAACGACTACAAATGACATTTGACCCAGGCCACAAGGTTCGTTAAAAAAGGCCACGGTGGGCAGAGTGAGAAGCGGGAGGCTGTCCGAAAAATAGCTGCCATTACTGTCATGCCTCGCTATCACGCGCTTCACTTTTTGCGGCTTTGTTGTTTCACAGATTTAATTTTGACATTTTTTACATTGCGTTGTGTTCTGCAACCTGATTGGCTAACGGGCCTGGAGAGCAATGCCAACGGTCTTTGCGCCTCGCCGCTGTACGGCTTGCCAAATTTACTCCGTGACAATACCCGCAATGTCGGCGAAACGTTCGGCGGAGTATTCCGAAAAACTGTCAGTGGTCGATTTTTTGCATACGTCATAAATGTCACAAATAATGATGACTCCTTGACGGATTTCACTTGTCACGGGTTATTTTGGGAAGGGAACCCCCGCGACAAACGAGGGACGACCGTACTACCAATAAATTGGTTTTGGATATTGTTGAACTTTACTCCAAATTCAACGATACCAAGAAACCGTTCATGATGAAAAGAGTAACCTAATTGATCTTCGAAACACAGTCGTGAAAAAGGGCATTTCCTTTCCGAGGCCAAAATAGTTTGTGCTCGAGTGATGAAGGCGTCACATGAATGAGCCTCAAGTAACTGTTTGAAAAATGGTCACCTGATGACAGGATTTTCTTTTTTTTGGGGGGTGGGGGGTTCTGAATGCGGAGATGCGTCTGCTATTATTTGCGGAGCTAGAAGGCCGTTGCCCCCAAAAAAAAAAAATCCTCAACGATTTGCGAATGAAGAGCCGCATTGTTTTTCTGCTACGCACACAAATGGAGATGCCATCTCCACTTTTCGAAGTACGCTACGTGATCTTGATTTCATTTCTCCGTGTGACACGAGAGCACGGTCACATGGCGGGAGAGCGCAAAAACCATCATCTCCAGCGCTTTGTGGGGCTAATCCAGGTGAAAACGTTCCTTCGGATCGTGCGGATGAAATGACTGCGGGCGCGCGATGGTTTGCAAACGCCGTCCCGCTCGTGCTGCCGCAGATGTTTGCTCACAAGAATCGCGCAGGCTTGATACTTTTCAGGAGTTTTGCAACCACGCGGCGGTGCGGTGGTCGGTGCCAGTCATATCGCGGAATGGAGTTGGCGTGTCGACATGTGAGCCTTTGACGTCAGTCCGTTCAATCCCCCCAAAAAAGCAATCCCGGCGCATATGGCACGCATGCTCATAACTTATCCTTATCGTCGTATCCGACAGTAGCATCTTTGTATGAATAGGGGAGGGGGGAGGGGGCATGAAACAAAGGCCTATTTGTATTTGATGTCCAAAGTATGTCGGAGTGTCATCAAACACGATCCAAGTCAAATGACTGCGCCGCTGGTCGCTCTCCAAGGGCAATTCCTCACGCATACCAAAATGCAATATTTCCCCCGGAAGGACGTTTCACGCCGCGTTGTCGCGCAGCCCCTGTTTTTCTCTTTGTATTCGTGTCGCTGAAGTGAAGCGCGCTCACGGAACTCTCGGACAACTTGACGCCATTTTTGTGGAGGTTTCACACCAAGCAGAAGAAATCGCTCGACAAAGGCCTCGAAATTCCTCCACAACAGGCTAGAGCAGTTGACGGCTTCGCTAATTCGGACAAGTGTACGTCTCGAGCACGTTCAAACCACCACCGCTGCAGACCGAGTCGCATCCAGGTCTTGATTTCCTCCAGAGAGCGTCAAAGTGGCCTCCGTGAGAAAACGTCTTTTTTTGCTCAGCGGGACATCAATCGGACGTAGTAGTGGAAGGAAGTACCGCGTTTCCTTCAGATCAGGGGTCTGAAACTCAGTTCCTGGAGGGCCACTGTCCTGCATTGCTTTCCAAGCCCTCCAGGAACTGAGTTTGAGAGCCCGGCTTAAGATGGAAGCCAATGCGAGCAGATTCAGTGTGAACAGCAGAGGCCCCAGAATTGAGCCTTGTGGAACACCGCACAACAGTTAGTGACTCGGCGCAACCAAGGCAAACTCAAAAGGTTCTGTCAGCTAAATATGCCGGGAAACAATGTCGAGAGAGACGATCAAGCTTCGGTTTTTCACTCGCATCTGAAGGCTTTAGTTGACCAGATTTTCTAGAGGCGACAACACACACACACAAACAAAAACGTTCCCCAAGGAGCTAATTGCTCGATCTGGTGATTGGGGAGCAGGAGATGCTGAATGATTGCAATCAGTCGCTCATTCCCAAGTGCCCACTCACGACAAAGGGAATCTGAGTGAACGCAATTGCCACGTTTTGGAAATTGTTTGTTTGAGTGACAGCGGAGAGCAAACGTAAGGCCGGCCCCTCGACCCTTCTGCTGTCAGGTCAACCCCCCACCCCTAAAAAATTATAGCGTGGCGCTGTTGGTTGACAAAAGCAGAGCGCGATGAGCGTTGAAGACGCCTTTTTTTTCTTTGAAGGGCTTCCCACAAAGCAGCGAGCGGTTTTGGAAGCCTCGAGCGGCTCGTTGTGATCAGCCCTCGTCCGACTCGCTCGCTCGCTCGCATCGCTCGGCTCGTCGCGCTTCGGAGCGAGAGCGTTTCATTTTGTCCGCCCCCGTGTGTGTTTGTTCCAGCTGCAGCCGGAGCAGCTGGACTGCGGCGCGGCTCACCTGCAGCACCCCCTGGCCCTGCGGAGGCCCCTCAGGGCGCTTCCTTTGTTCCAATACAACGACCTGAGCGCCGTGGCCGTGGACGACGTGCTCAACCACACCGCGCTTTTTCTGGGAACCTCCAACGGACGACTTCGAAAGGTGAGACGCAAGATGCAGTTCATGATTTGGAGAAGTGTTTGCACTTTGGAATGACGTCCCTCGGAAATCACAATGTCCTGAGCCCGGTGAGCTATTTTCAGGACGGGTCTGCGGGCGGCTCACCCGGTTTTTGGGCGCGATGTGATGCCCACCCAAGCCCAAAGAGCTGATGATTTCATGCCAATGGGAATTTGATCGCAAGTCGGTCCGTCCGTCTCAGTGCCACGTGAATGAACCGGCGGCCATCTTACGTTGCCACTCGCTGGGCCCGCCCACCTTGAATCCATTGGTCTTCCGTGGCGTTTTCACTTGATTGTTGGTCTCTGCGGCAAAATTGACCCTTATGCAACCTACGGCCTCTGGGCCATTTGCGGCCCGCCATCCATTTTTCAGCGGCCCGCAACATGACCAAAAACTAAAAATGCCTGGTCCACAAGCTTAGTGAAAAGAGGTGATGGTAGGCAGAGTGAGAAGGGAGGGTGGACCGGAGAACTTTGCGCTCTATTCGAAGATCCAAAGAAATGATTAAAACAATAAAAACATTTACCTTCCAAACCCTGAATTGAATAAAGACAATTCAACTTTAGAGCTAAAATGAGTTTCTTCCACTCTGTGCTCGATGGCTAATTGATGAAGACATCGCATAAATGATCCTCAAGTAAGTGTGCCCCCCCTGGCCCCTGGGTGAATGGCACACAATTGTACCGCTAAGTCTGGGAGATGCGTATACGTGCTCTTAGAAAGTGTCGCTCTTCATTGTCAGCATTTCATTAAAGATGAAACGAAAGCAAGGCCCATGGGGACCAAATGTCAACCTAACCTCTGTCAGGTCCGTCCAAACAGCGAAGTTCATTCTCCTCGCGTCAAACACGCACCCATAACTGCGTTTGAAGCGGAAACAAAATAACAGAAGTCGTCAGGAACAGTGGCAACGTAACATGGCCGCCCTCTGGCTTTGAGAGCTCGTTCACTCACATATATGTCCGTGTTCAGTGCCCTGTCCCCCCTCCCCTAGCATCTCTCTCCCCAATGACCCCCCACCCAAGCATCCTCTCTCCCCAATGAACCCCCCCCCCCCGCCCACCCCCATGCCCCAGTCAGTCATGAGGCATCCTGCCCCTTGATGTGGTCCCAATAACTGTTGCCTTCCAGCCTGACACAGCCGCCGAAACATGTTAACAAGGCGTCTTGGCCACGTCTGAAGTATTCGGGCTTTGTTACGACCGCCTCCGACGCCCGCAGCTGGTGGAGAAAGAAAAAAAAAAAGTTCCCGTCCAATTAACAGCATTCCTGAATTCTGTCCCAAGCACATTCTCGGTCACCCCCGACCGGGTTGGCTCCACCTGCGAGCGCCACGGGCGGCGGACCCTCGAGCGCGGAGGGGAAAACCGACACGAGCGCGTTCCCGCTCCCGCCCGCTCGGTGCTTCCTGACCTTTTGTATTCAAAGCCACTCACCACTTTTGCAACATGAACAACAATCCCTCTGCCAGGCGGTTTCTTTCCCGGAATGACGGCCGTGCTCGAGCCGCGCGTGGGAGGGAAAGCAGCACGCCGATTGCGTCAGATGCGCAAGGGGCCATTCGGGGATGAGAGGTGGAGGGGCGCTCGGGGGTGCCGACATCCAGTCATTGCTTGATCCGTGATCAATAAGGCTGCTTGATGACACTTGGCATCATTTGCGCAATTGTTCACCAAATGCTCGCTTCCCATCGCTTCCTCCATCTGGTGACCGATGGTTGTTAGCCGCTGATGCTAACATGCTACCTGGGTTGACGGTTCAACAGCTGGAAACAAATCCATGCACGAACCATCCACCCTTTTTTTTTGCTCGGCGGCTCCCGCGAGTTGGCCGCGTCCGTGGAGCTGGCGCCGGTCCAGCCCCACCTAATTGCAACGTCGCCGCCAGAAAATGTTGGCTCTCACCTGCTCGTGGGGCTACGTTTCCCCCCATGAGTCTTACACACACATCAGGAGGCCATTCCTGTTCTGCTTCTGCTTTGGCGAAAACAGACACCTCCTGATTACATTCGGAAGAGAACAACAATGGGAGTGAGTGCCGTTGGAAAGAATGCGAATTAAAGAGGACAAGCTGAAAAGCCACATCATGCATACAAAGGGTGCACTGACAGTACGTGTGTGTGTGTGTGTGTGTATGTGTGTATGTATATATATATATATATATATATATATATATATATATATATATATATATATATATATATATATATATTACATAAAGCTGTATGCTAAGAGCGAAAGGGACATAGACTCCTGATCCACACAACCAGGATCTACAGCAGCGACATCGGGATGTCATTCGGGCTTGAGAAATGTAGTCGGATGGTGACTAAGAGAGGAAAGGTAGTCCGCACTGAAGGGTCTCACTCCCTGAAGGAACAATAGCAGACATTGAGGACAGCTACAAGTACCTCGGTATACCACAAGCCAATGGCAACCTCGAACTGGCAACAAGGAAAGCGGCTACGGCCAAATACCTCCAGCGGGTGAGGCAAGTCCTAAGAAGCCAGCTCAATGGCAAGAATAAGACCGGGCAATAAACAGCTATGCCCTGCCAGTGATCAGATACCCTGCAGGAATAATCAGGTGGCCAAAGGAAGAGATTCAGACCACGGATGTTAAGACCCGAAAGCTCCTAACCATGCATGGAGGGTTCCATCCCAAATCCAGCACCCTGAGACTGTACGCAAGCCGAAAGGAAGGAGGCCGGGGACTAGTGAGTGTAAGAGCCACTGTCCAGGATGAAACATCCAAGCTCCATGAATACATCAAGGAGAAGGCTCCAACGGATGATGTACTCAGAGAATGTCTCAGACAATGGGGAACAGAGGATGAGGTGCTGGAAGAGGGACCATCATGGGAGGACAAGCCCCTACACGGGATGTACCACCGGACCATAAGTGAAGTGGCTGATCTCAAGAAGTCCTATCAATGGCTAGAGAGGGCTGGCCTGAAGGACAGCACAGAGGCACTCATCCTGGCTGCTCAGGAGCAGGCCCTGAGCACCAGAGCCATTGAGGCCCAGATATACCACACCAGACAAGACCCAAGGTGTAGGTTGTGCAAAGAGGCACCGAGACGATCCAACACATAACTGCAGGGTGTAAAATGCTGGCAGGGAAAGCCTACATGGAACGCCATAACCAGGTGGCTGGCATAGTCTACCGAAACATCTGTGCCGAGTATGGACTGGAAACCCCAAGGTCAAAATGGGAAACACCTCCCAAGGTGGTGGAGAATGACCAAGCGAAGATCCTGTGGGACTTCCAGATCCAGACTGACAAGATGGTAATGGCGAACCAACCGGATATCGTGATCATTGATAAAGGGCAGAAGAAAGCCGTTGTAGTGGATGTAGCGGTCCCAAGTGATGGAAACATCAGAAAGAAGGAACACGAGAAACTCGAGAAATACCAAGGGCTCAGAGAGGAGCTGGAGAGAGCCTGGAAGGTAAATGTGACAGTCGTGCCTGTGGTGGTCGGAGCACTCGGGGCAGTGACCTCCAAATTAGATGAGTGGTTGCAACAGATCCCGGGAACAACATCAGACATCTCAGTCCAGAAATGTGCAGTGCTGGGAACAGCAAGGATACTGCGCAGAACCCTCAAGCTTCCTGGCCTCTGGTAGAGGACCCGAGCTGAATGGGGGACGGACACCACCCGAGGGGTGAGATGAGGATTTTTTTTTTTTATACATATATATATATATATATGTATATATATATTAGAGCTGTCAGTTTAGCGCATTTTTATCGGCATTAATTTAAATGAATTTTATCGGGATCAAAATTTTTCTCGCGAGATTAACGCGGCAGACGTCACAGCGGATGTGACGTTGCTCTATAAATAAACCAGAAACAAAACACCAAGCGCGCTACACAGGTCCACGCACGTTTGTTTTGCCAGCCACGGCAGCGCGAGACACCGAAAACCGATACTTAAATAGTTTATGAATGGAAAGTTTACTTTAAAAAAGTTGCCAGATTGTTCCACTGACTAGACCAAAATGACCTGGATGTTTTGCAGTCGTAAACTGAGCTATCATCATAGCACGTCGAGTCTGAAATACCACTTAATGGCCAAGCGCACAGCTGACGTGAGTACTACGTACCCCTCGTCTCAGACAGACAGCTATGGATCATTTCAAAGCAAACAGCGTGGGCTAAAATGTTGCTAGAACAGGGGTGTCTTTATTTCGCTCATTGTTGCATAGTTGTCATGTTTGTCCGTCTGCAATCTGACCTTTAAACAAAGTAAATTGCGTTGCAGCTGGGGTAAATCATGCCGGCGCTCCACTTCCGGGTTGGACCTTTGGGACTTGTAGTTCTTTTATTCGATTCAACTTGATATGTTTGTGTTGTATGGTTTCTTACGTTTAAAACAATGAATAATGATGACGATAATGATACATACTGAAATCAGGGTTGATTACATTATTTATTAAACATATTGTTAAATAAAGGTATTAATTAATGTCAATTCTATACATATTTACATTGTGATGCCGAAAGATAGATATATTAATTTTTTACTGCATTTATGTGTAGCTTAGGTTATTACCTGCTTCTGATACTTCTGTTACAACTACTACTACTTCTGCTGCAAAGTGCTCCAATAAATGATCCAAAAAGTACAGAACGAGAGATCCTTCCATGCTGACCGACAATCCCTATTCCGGGGGCCGTGAAAAACGGGATTAACTCAACAACTCCACTACGGATTGCCAGCGAGAGCCTCCATTACAAGCATCCGAAATGATGTCGACACAAAACCGTAGAGAGACTTCCGAGCAAGAAGGACCAACAGAATCAGCATAGCCTGACTGCTGTGTTCAAAGCAAATTTGAGAAAAACGAAGTATGCAACCATGGCTTAAATACATTATAGGCTGAGTACTCGTTTACCTTAGATGTGCACTTTATAATGTTATATTGCGCTGTTTTGATTCCCTAAAAAGAGCTGTTCAAGCAGCTGTTGTGACAAAATGTTTTTTTCACTGTTGTTGATGGACAGTAATATTGTGTGAGAGATAATGTGTGAATAACTGCTCCAAGTGAAAAATGTTCATGTAAAATTGAAAATCGAAATTATTTCAGTAAATATTTGCATTTTGCACATAGAAAACTGATTCATGATTCCATGTTGATGAGAGCATTAAAATGGGGGAAAATAGGACAAAAAAATATAAAAGGAAATTCAGAAACGTGAAAAAATGCGTGAGTAATCACGATTAATTTTTAGTTAATTTGAGTTAATTATGACAGTTGAGTTTTTAATTAGATTAAATATTTTAATCGTTTGACAGCTCTAATATATATATATATTATATATATATATATATATATATATATATATATATATATATATATATATATATATATATATATATATATATATATATATATATATATATATATATATATATATATATACAGTGGCTGGATAGCTCAGTTGGTAAGGCATCGGTTTGGCATACGGGAGACAGTGGTTCGAATCCCGCTTGGGGCAAAAATGAGCACATAACACCATCCAGTGTGGGTCCTTGGGCAAGATCCTTCACGCTAATGCCTACCTCATACAATGATGAGAGACAATAAAATGAATGACATGCCGGATCAGACGTCGCCCGGCCAAACAAGGTCTGCGTCAGGTGCTGGGGAACCAGAGCACCTTGATGAAAAATGGGCTACTGGAACAAAGCGGAGATGGGCGAGATGCGATAACATGGCTCTGTTGGAATGCTACTACTCAAGCAACCCTAATCAGAGGGGTTACATGCAGAGAATGCAGGCTGAATGGTTACTTCGAAACCCACAGTCACGGTTGACCACGAAACAACTAGTAACTCAGTGTTCCAACATCCACAAACGGCAATTGCTGTCACAACTTGAGATTGATGAGGTACAACGCAGGTTCCATGGTGAAGGGCCCCAGGCTGCCAGATCAGGGAGGAGGTCATCCCAGAGATTGGGAGGCAAGCCCCAATGAATGCAGATGATGAGATTGGGAGGCCAGCCCCAATGAATGAAATGCTGAGCAAGGCAGCAACTGACCTGAAAGCTAAGATCATGGCGAGGATGAAAGCTGGGCAACCTAGAAACCGATTACAACGGCTATGTGAAGTACCACCTGAAAGTCTCATGGAAAGTGTGAATGCAGCACTGAGGGCGATTCCTACCACAACGATCACCGAAACCAATGAGCTGATATACGCTTCAGCATCAGTGATCCTAGAAATCCTTGGCTATCGGAGCAACTATGAGACACGTTACCCACCATGGAAAAGACGGTTGGAGGCTAAGATCAAGGCGGCTCGGAAAGATGTGAATCAATTGACGGAGGCCCAGAGAGGTGTGATGAAAAGGCCGATACCTGAGAGGTACACCCAGATGACCATACCTGAAGCACTCGAAACTGCCAAACAAAGGCTCCAAGCCTTGTCCAGTCGCCTAAAGAGGTACACGAAAGAGAATGAGGCCAGGCGAATAAACAGGCTGTTCGCAACACAACCTGCGAAAGTGTACGCTCAGTGGCAGGGTCCTAACAGCAGAGCTGACCCACCAAGACTGGAAACTGAAAGGTACTGGAAAGGAATATGGGAGAGGAGGCTGCACATAACAGCAGTGCACAATGGCTGGTGACCCTGAGAGAGGAGCACAGCAACCTCCTGAGCAGAACCCAGTTACCATAACAGTGGCAGACATACAGGAAAGAGTCTCAGATATGAAAAACTGGACAGCACCAGGCCCGGACATGGTCCACACCTACTGGGTAAAGAAACTCAAAGCACTCCATGAGCGCCTAGCAACACAAATGAACCAGTTGCTGAAGGATGGGACTCACCCAGGATGGCTAACTGAAGGGCGAACGATCCTGATCATGAAGGATCCCTCAAAGGGTACAGTCCCATCCAACTATCGGCCAATAACCTGTCTCTCCACAACATGGAAGCTCATGTCAGGCATCATTGCGGCTAAGATAAGTGGACACATGGATCAATACATGAGCGAAGCACAGAAGGGCATTGGTAGAGATACCAGAGGAGCCAAACATCAGCTCCTAGTTGACAGAACAGTCGCACAAGACTGCAGGTCCCGACATACCAACCTGTGCACAGCCTGGATTGATTACAAGAAAGCCTACGACTCGATGCCACATACATGGATCACTGAATGCTTGGAGTTGTATAAGGTGAACAGGACCCTAAGAGCCTTCGTTGCGAACTCGATGAGGATGTGGAAAACCACACTTGAAGCCAATGGCAAGCCACTTACCCAAGTGTCCATCAAATGTGGCATATACCAAGGTGATGCACTCTCCCCACTGTTGTTCTGCATAGGACTGAACCCCTAAGCCAAGTAATCACCAAAACAGGCTACGGATACCGCCTCAAAAATGGAGCTACGATCAGTCACCTCCTCTACATGGATGACATAAAGCTGTATGCTAAGAGCGAAAGGGACATAGACTCCTGATCCACACAACCAGGATCTACAGCAGCGACATCGGGATGTCATTCGGGCTTGAGAAATGTAGTCGGATGGTGACTAAGAGAGGAAAGGTAGTCCGCACTGAAGGGTCTCACTCCTGAAGGAACAATAGCAGACATTGAGGACAGCTACAAGTACCTCGGTATACCACAAACCAATGGCAACCTCGAACTGGCAACAAGGAAAGCGGCTACGGCCAAATACCTCCAGCGGGTGAGGCAAGTCCTAAAAAGCCAGCTCAATGGCAAGAATAAGACCCGGGCAATAAACAGCTATGCCCTGCCAGTAATCAGATACCCTGCAGGAATAATCAGGTGGCCAAAGGAAGAGATTCAGACCACGGATGTTAAGACCGAAAGCTCCTAACCATGCATGGAGGGTTCCATCCCAAATCCAGCACCCTGAGACTGTAATGCAAGCCGAAAGGAAGGAGGCCGGGGACTAGTGAGTGTGAGAGCCACTGTCCAGGATGAAACATCCAAGCTCCATGAATACATCAAGGAGAAGGCTCCAACGGATGATGTACTCAGAGAATGTCTCAGACAATGGGGAACAGAGGATGAGGTGCTGGAAGAGGGACCATCATGGGAGGACAAGCCCCTACACGGGATGTACCACCGGACCATAAGTGAAGTGGCTGATCTCAAGAAGTCCTATCAGTGGCTAGAGAGGGCTGGCCTGAAGGACAGCACAGAGGCACTCATCCTGGCTGCTCAGGAGCAGGCCCTGAGCACCAGAGCCATTGAGGCCCAGATATACCACACCAGACAAGACCCAAGGTGTAGGTTGTGCAAAGAGGCACCCGAGACGATCCAACACATAACTGCAGGGTGTAAAATGTTGGCAGGAAAGCCTACATGGAACGCCATAACCAGGTGGCTGGCATAGTCTACCGAAACATCTGTGCCGAGTATGGACTGGAAACCCCTAGGTCAAAATGGGAAACACCTCCCAAGGTGGTGGAGAATGACCGAGCGAAGATCCTGTGGGACTTCCAGATCCAGACTGACAAGATGGTAATGGCGAACCAACCGGATATCGTGATCATTGATAAAGGGCAGAAGAAAGCCGTTGTAGTGGATGTAGCGGTCCCAAATGATGGAAACATCAGAAAGAAGGAACACGAGAACTCGAGAAATACCAAGGGCTCAGAGAGGAGCTGGAGAGAGCCTGGAAGGTAAAGGTGACAGTCGTGCCTGTGGTGGTTGGAGCACTCGGGGCAGTGACCTCCAAACTAGATGAGTGGTTGCAACAGATCCCGGGAACAACATCGGACATCTCAGTCCAGAAATGTGCAGTGTTGGGAACAGCAAGGATACTGCGCAGAACCCTCAAGCTTCCTGGCCTCTGGTAGAGGACCCGAGCTGAATGGGGGACGGACACCACCCGAGGGGTGAGATGAGGATTTTTTTTTTTTTTTTTTTTTTTTTTATACACACACTTTGAGCAGTCCCACTCTGTTGGATGCTTCCTCTTGCGTTTTTTTTCATGGGTGAGAATCCGAGTTTTTTCCACGGCAAGCGTGCTTAGATGTGACGTCTCCCCCCCAAAAATGCAGGCTCGTGATGTCAAAAAATGCCTTGGGAAGACGAAGACAAAAAAAAACAATTAAAATCACGGCTCACGGGTACTTGAGACAAGGGCGCTCGATTGGCCCGCACTAAAAATAGCTGTTGACACATCCGTGCATCTATCTTGATTTATGTGGCGCTTCCACAACAGCTGCAGCTTGAATAAAGGGGCTTTACAAAACAATAATACAGTAGCGCACTTAACAAAATACATTGACAGGAATGGAATTGTAGCATTTATAGTGAGGGATGGTACGTTGCGATGTCCTCGGAATGTCGGAGAAGTGACCCTTTGGAACTAATTGACTCCTTCAGTTCTTGTGAGAAATCAACAAGGTATCAATCGTGACCTATCACCGAAGGTCATACGAGCACATTTCACAAGCGTGTATCAAAGCGGTCGCCCTTCGCACGAATCAGTCGCCGTCACCTTCCGAAAGGTCGCCGACCCCTGCTCCAGCCCCGACCCCCGATGACCGGATGATTGAGCGAAGGGGTGCGCCTGGCTAACGTTTGCCACGGCGGTGTCGCTCCGTCGTGGCCTGCGAGTGCGGGCGCGAGCGCGTGCGCGGCTGCCCCGAGGACAGCGAGCGAGCAAGCGAGCGACGGGCTGTTGCCGAGCTTAATGGAGCTGTTAGCGGGCGTAATGTGATTGTGGCTGCGACCAAAAACAAGGGCGGGGGGGACCCGCGCTGGCGCAGATTAAGTTACGATGGCTCTTTGGTTGCGTTTGGAGAGCGCTCGTGATCAAGTCAGTTGGAATTACCGGCCCCCTTTTTTTGTGTTTGTTTGTTTTTTTTTCCAAATCAAAGAACTCTCCCCCATCACGGCTGATTTCCACTTTGGTCTGCTTTTAAACATGCCCCATCTGCTAACCTCATCTTCCCGACACAGTGCGACTAACCTACTAATACTCCCCCCCCCCCTCCTCCCCCCACACACACACACACACAGTTTGATCCTGACCACAGTGATTCATTTTGTAAACAAGCAGACTTTATCTTGGCCCACCACCACCACCTGTCCCGCTTCGGCTCTTCATGGAAACCGTCTGAACATTCACGGGCGCACGTAGGGAATGCAAAACCTTGCCAGGGAACGCTTCTTTTTTTCCTCACTTTCGGGGCTCTGTCGACGCACAATGGGACCTTCTTCTTTTTCTTGTATGAGCCCAGCTGTGGCGTGGCCACCACAGAGAGGCACCATGCACCAGCGGCGGTCCCCAAACCTTTTTTGTGTCACTAACCAATTGAGACAAATGCACGCTGTAAACTACAACGCAACGGACTCATCGGGAATGCTCAAATATGCCTCATCATGTCAACATCATCATTTTGAAGCCACTCACTCATCCCAGTTTAAATGTCCATCCGACCGGGTTTTACATGACCTGGGCGGATTCTGCGGGGGCGAATGTTTTTTTGTATGTTTGTGGTCAATCATGACATAACTCTTCCTACATTGTCTTTTCAAGAAGGAAACCGGTGGGGCGTCGTGCCTGTTTGAGGGGCTTCCCATTCAAATCTTAGAAGGCTGTTAAATTGGATCGCCTGAATTGGGCGTCTTTGGATGAAAAGGCCACCGTCGAGGTGCAACTTGAATATCGTGGCTTTGGTCCGACTCGTGTGGCACGTCGCCCAATGAAAACGGCGCAACTTCAAGTGCGACTTTCTCAATGGTTCTGCCTGTCAAATGACACGGAGGGGCTTCGTTTCCGAATGGCTTGCGTGACATCGTTGCGGAAAGTTCTGAGGTCATACAGTGAAACTCCTCTAGAACAAAACGTTCCCTTTTTTTCTTTCTACACTGACAATATGAAGTGTCAAATAAGTGTGTGTGTGTGTGTGTGTGTGTGTGTGTGTGTGTGTGTGTGCTTACATCTGAGACTAAATTTGCTACAGTGAAAAACCCCCTGTTGTGAAAAATGTCTTGCCGCAAACACAATTTCGTTGTAGAGGGTTTCACTGTACTTCATTTCATTCCTTTTTCTTTATACACACACACACACTGTACTGTACATTAGCGCCACGTGAGTCCAAAAAGACACTTGTGTCTTCCGTTTTGTAACGCCACGACACTTGTGTTTGGCAGGTGACCCTCACTCCAAACATGACGTCGGCCAGTCAGCGGACCCTGAAGCTGCCGGCCGGCGAACCCGTCCACCACGTCATGACCTTGGATCCCAATGACAGGACCTATCTGTATTTGATGACCTCCCATCACGTAAGACGCCCGTTTCTGCGTTTTTTTTTTCTCCTTCGAAGGCTCGGGCTCAGCCAGCTACGAATCGCTATTTCAAATGGCGCGCTTCAATCGGACACCGTCAGACAAAGTTGCATTTTCTGCTTGTACTCGACAGTACAAGTCGAGTAGCGCAATCATCTTGTCTTGATGATTTCTTGGTGAAATTAGGCTAAAGGTTTCTTCCTCTTTGGGAGAAGCGATGATCATTTGACTTTCGGCATCTCCTGAGGGTTTGCGCTTTCTGCCCGAGCAGATGCTGCGGGTCAAAGTGGCCCAGTGCGAGCAGTGGACGAGCTGCGGCGACTGTTTGGGAGCGAGCGACGCCCACTGCGGATGGTGCACTCTGGAGAATAGGTAAGGCAGCGCCCCCGACCGTACCCGCGGACGTCCGACGCAAAATAATTCTTCCCAACCTTCATTGAGCCAAGGCGCCGTTAACGACTCATTGCCATTCGGCAACAGGCGCTAGGTGTCCGCATGATCCAAGAGCGCTTGTGACTGAGGGCGTTGGACGTTCTCCTTCAGGATTTTCTGCAGCAGAATTCATTGTCCCGTCAATCGCAGCATGTTGTCTCGGTCCTGAGCGAGCAAAGCGACCCCAGCCCATCAGGTCTGGAGTTCTTTGGGTGTTGTCGGAGGTTGTTTTGCGCCTTCCTGGATGTCGTTGCACTCTTGCAGTCATTTTAGCTGGGCGGGCGACCACTCCTGGGAATCTGTTCCCATTTTTTTGAGGCGAATGGCTCTGACAGTGGTTCCTTGTCACCTTTTTTCAGACTTGTCCATTTCAATCCCTTTTTTCGACTTGAATTCCTTTTGCTGGTGGCCTGATGCGTTTGCTTCTTGAGATCTTGTAGCCTACTTGACTTGGTCTGACAGATTCTACTGATGTGATTTGTGGATTTAACAAATGTGATGCTCGGGTGTCGCCCGTGAAATTGAACTCGGCTTTCCCGCAAGTGTCGTAAGTCACAGTTACTCAGTGATTTCACAAGCGGGGGCAATGACTTTTTCACACAGAGCCAGATAGATTAGAATTTTTTTGTCTTTCTCCCTTGGGGAATGAAATCATCATCTCAAAAGTGGACTTTGTATTTGCTGGGTAGTTTCTGTGTGATACGAAAATTGGTTTGATGAAGTGAAACCTTTGTGTGTGATCATCAAGATGCCAAGAGATCAGGAAGGGGGCAAATCCTTTTTCTCGGCACCGTGTGCTCCCAATCGGACTCCCAAGCTTTTGAAGACGCAAAACCACTTTTGGATTTGGCCAGAGAGTTGTCTCGGCAGGCCTCTTGTTGCAATTCCACATCGTTGGTCCCCCCCCAAAGCCACCGTTTCATGCGCATTGTCATCAGGAAGTCCGAAGGCCAAAACCCCCAGAGCGGTGATTCCGAATTGCAACAAGAGGCCTCACGAGCGATCTCTGTGGCCAAATCCAAACACGTTGTCTCGCTGGGTCTTCAATCAAGCCGTCTGTGACGAAGACACGCTGGCGGCTGCGACCGATGAATCCGATCCCGCTCGCGAAGGCGGTTTGGACGCAAGCAAAGGTCCGCTCGCCAGCCGGGTCTGCGCACTTCCAGTTTTTTGGGGCATGAGGAGGGCGGACGGGGCTTTTTGCTCGCTGGCGTTGAGTAATTAGCGTAAGGTTTTTAGCCTTTGAGAGCTAACTAGGCCATCGAGGACTACGAAGCATCCCGTGGCTGTTTTTAGCATGATAACAAGTCAAGCATTCGAGGAAACGTTCATTTATTTGAATGTCCGTCGAGCCACGGGACGCTTCCTAGTCCTCGATGGCCTAGTTAGCTTTCGAAGGGTAAAAACCGTCCGCTAATAGCGTAAAGTTTTTACGTGAATACGCTAATAGCGTAAGGTTTTTAGCCTTCGAGAGCTAACTGTGGCCATCGAGGACTACGAAGCGGTAGTTGATTGCATGACATCAGCTGAGCAACGCTGTCTTGGGTTAGGGTTAGGTAGAGACAGTGAGATGGTGGAAAGAAAAGCCACCGCGTCCAGAAGTATTTGTTATTGTTAGATTCAGGCGAGCATGGACGTTATAATGCTAAAATGGCTCAAAAACGGACCTTTGGATGTCAAGCAGCTAAGACAAGAAGAGCTCTGATGCTGGAAGAGAGGGTCAGAGTGATCCAAATGAAAGACGGAGCAAGCAAAATAAAAAACATTATCCAAGAAATTGATGCAAGTGAAAGCTGATCGTCAATTTCGCAATTTCTTTCCCTTTTTTTCTTTCTACACTGACAATATGATATATGCGTGTACACATACGTTTGTGTGTGGGTGTGTGTGTGTGTGTGCTTACCAAATTTGAGACCAAGTTTACTACAGTGAAAAACCCCCTGTTGTGAAAAATTTATTGCCGCAAACACGATTTCATTGTAGAGGAGTTTCACTATAACGTGGCTCGCTCTGTCTTCGCCAGCTCTCACTCGACCGGCGTTGCGTGTGTGTGTGTGTGTGTGTGTGTGTGAGGCCGAGTCGAAGAGAGCAAGAGTCGCTCGGCGGCGTGATGAAAGCAGATCGGACGAGCGAGTGCCTTTCGTGACGAGTCGCGCCGCCGCTCTCGAGGCCGCCACGGGCGTTTGAGAGCGCAAGCGCCGAGGAGCTCTGCAGAGCGTGCCGCTCGGCGCGGTCAGCCTGTCATCTCCCCGTCTTCTCCTCTCCTCTCTCTCCTTCTTTGTCTCTCTGTCGTCCCTTTCTCGCTTGGCTGCGCCGGGATTCGCTCTTTGGCTCGCTTTCTCGCTCTGGCTCTCTCTCTCTCTCTCTCTCTCTCTCGTTGAGCGCGTTCAGATTTTCCAGAATTTGGCCATCCCTCAGTCATCCTCCGCGTCTGTCCCTGCAGACCTCGTACCCCCCAATGTCCCCCCCTCCCGCCGTCCACAAAGGCGCGTTGATTGTGCCAACAGGAGAGCGCACACTGGCTCTTTTGACAAGCAAATGTCGGAGCGTGTGAGCCCTCGTGCGCGTGCGTGTCAGGGCGCTGATGTCACGAGGGTGCTTTTGATGAGCTCTTTGCACACCGCTCGACGTCAGCCCCCCGGGGGGGGGGGCCGGTCGCGGGGCGGAGTCGCCAGGTCGCGCCTTTCTACGGCCTCCGAGCGTCCGCCGCCGTCTCGCCGTTTCTGCTTGATTTTCTGCCCTGTTGCCACCCAAAACGCGTCTGAGAAGCATTGTTGTCTGCAGAGGGGAGCCCCCGCCGGCGATAACGCTCGGTCCTTGAGCGAATATTTCATGTTTCAGAGAGCACTTCAATTTCTTGATCGGAATCAAATTATGTATGCCGCTTGTGCAAATCATCGGCCTTATCGGGGTGGGGGGGTGGGGGGGGCGAGCGGGCTCACACGCTCGGTTCCGACACTGTTTAGCAGTTTCAGGCGCTTCCCACCTTATCTGAAGCGCGCACGTGCGCGCACACACCGGCGGGAGTGCGATGAGTTTTCGCGGGTTCTATTTCCGCCGCATATGTTAACTGTGTTTATTTGAAGTGGCGGTTTCAAAGGCACGCCTTTTCGGATTCGCTTAGCCTGCGTGTCGGCTTGCGCTTTGAGTCGCTTACTGGACCGACGAGAAGCGGAAGAAGCCAATCCTGGAATCCATTCGGTCTGTTTAGTCGCTTTGCAGCTTCGGCGGTCCGCAACCCGAATGACATATTTGTTCATGTTCTGCATGTTGTTCCTACGAGATGAAAGGTCACGGTGGCGTCCTCGGCGCTGCACGCAGATAACATCGACTCTTTGCCTCACTGCAACTTGTCACTGGAAAACGGGAAAAGATGTTTGGCATTTGCCGTCAGAGGCAGACTTCCTCTCCCTGTGCGTGTGTGTGTGTGTGTGTGTGTATATATATATGTATATATATATATACATATATATATACAGTAATCCCTCGTTTATTATTAATCGAAAATCCGCGAAGTAGCGTCCAATTAACATAAACAGGTAAAAAAAATGGACGGTCCGCGAGAAGCTGCAAAACAACAGCGAGTCACATAGAGCAACATATACAGGACTGTACTCCATGTATATAAAAAAAAATAATATAATACAATATTTTTAAAAATTATATCTTTAACTTTTTTTAAATTATATTATTATTTTTTAATTTTATTATTATTTATTTTTTTTAAATTATATAACATTATTTAAAATTATATAAAACATTTTTTAAAATATGTTTGAAAAAAATCTGCGATAAACGAACCATAAAGTAGCAGTGATTACTGTATATATATATATATATATATATATATATATATATATATATATATATATATATATATATATATGTGTATATATATATATGTGTATATATATATATGTATATATATATATATATATATATATATATGTATATATGTATATATGTATATATATATATATATATATGTATATATGTATATATATATATATATATATGTATATATGTATATATATATATATATATATATATGTATATATGTATATATATATATATATATATATATATATATATATATATATATATATATATATATATATATATATATATATATATATATATATATATATATATATATATAGATGTATATATGTATAGATACATATACACATATATATATGTATATATATGTATATATATATATGTACATATATATATATATATATATATATATATATATATATATATATATATATATATATATATATATATATATATATATATATATATATATATATATGAAAGCACAAAATACACGGGTATTGTGTTGTAAATAAAGAGCCGTATATTTCTGTCCTTGTTTTGCGATGATGACAGTCAGGCATGAGTTGAGTGGAGCGAAACACGGTTCACATGTCGGCGGCTGTTCAAGTGTGCGTTTGCGAAAACAGCACTTGGAATTTGTGAGATTGTGGAGGGGATTTTTTTTTTTTTTGCCTTCCAGAGCCACTTAGTGCTATTTTTATCACAGCGGCTGACCTCGTGGCCGTTCTCAGCCCCCCACCCCACCCCCGGTTCCAATGGGACGAGACTCGCCAGACGCAAACGCGAGAGCCCGCGGTCACGCGCACGCACTTTGCGACGACCGCGAAGGAGGCGGGGCGGCGGTGCGCCGCACTCGTTCTGGAGTGTGTTGGGGTGCGGCCCAACGGGGTCCCCGGATGCGAGGTCACGTTGAAGCGAGCCGGGCGGCCGATGGCAAGCGGCTCGTCGTCTTCTCCGCCCGAGGCATCCGTTCACGTTCGCGGACGCGCGTCGGCATGTTTGGAGAAACGGCGAGGGGGGGGGTGGGGGGGGCTGTTTCTCCAGCCGCTTCAAGAATGTCTCGTTTCCCCGGATTCCGGGCCGGCTGCGACGGCAGCGCCTCCGGGAGGGGTTACCATAGCGATGCTTGTGACGTGACCCGGAGTCAAGGTTGTCGCGGCAACGTGACAGGTGAGCTACGAGCATCACTGGCGCGCTCGATGCATTCCCAGCAGGTAGGCGGGCGGGCGGGCGGCGTAGTGTGAGAGGCAGCAGTCGGAATCGGCGCGATGGGCCGCTCCACCTCAACGAGCGACTGCTTCCACGTCCTGATGACGATGACGAAGAGCTTTGGGGATCTCTCACGCAGGCCGATCAAACCACTGACAGGGCGGCGCGCCGTGACAAAATGCAGCTTTGGCCGTGCCGTATCAAGGGCTCGCTCGACCTCTCTGCGCAGGTGTAGCATGCAGAAGGAGTGTGCCCAGGGACCGTTGGCGCGCGCCTGGATCGCCATGGCTGAGGGCCCCCACCAGTGCCCTTCCATGACCCTGACGCCCTCGGAGATAAGCATCAGCGCAGACATCAAGGTGTGCACGCACACACACACACACACACACACACTCATCTCAACGGGGGCGCAGTTCCCAAAGATCAACGACATGGCTCGGTTCTCCACCTTTCGACTCCAATCGCCGGCTAAAAATACTTTGTTGTCGAGTAGCCCTGTCCGTCATGGCCAAAGTCGTTATACTTTGTACGGCGGCATAGTAGGACCAAGTGTCCTTTGAAGACATGGCTTTTGAAGTCGTGAAAAGTGCATCGAATAGCATTGGAAATTGCCGTAATATCATACAAAGTTAGAAGATGACCACTGTGCTTGGATGCAGGAAGAAACATTTCACTGAAAACAAATTCCGAAAAAGTTAAATACAAATGTTATTCATATAAATATTTGGCAAACTGTACTTCCGAGCTAATACAACCGAGCTGTACTTAGCTAATCTACATACTTGAGTGGATTAAAAAAATGAATAAATTAATATTTAGTCCAGTAATTCTTTCCACCGGAGCAGTGGTGTCCAAACCACGGCCCGGGGGCCATTTGCGGGCCGCCGTCCATTTTTCGGCGGCCTGCGACGTGAGCAAAATCCTCTCCATATTTCTATCTAGACGAGTAAAAATGACAGTGGACATGAAGGGTTGGCATCGTGAAGGGGGGGGGGGCGGCTGGACGGGAGACAAATCCAAGAACGAACACGTTGAACAGAAATTGGACAAAATGAACGAGACGATAGCGACAATCCAGAATTGCTCTCTTGACCGGCTTGATCGCCTTCTGGTTTTCTGTAAAAACTTTGTTACTCGCGGATTAGTCGGTTATGTGGGTCGGGCGGCCGCTTCCGTTGCGACGGCTGCGAGCACACGCGGGCAGGAAGCGCAGCTCAAACAGGAAGCGGCGGGCAGGAAGTCAGGGGGGGAGGGGGGGGGCCTTGGCCGGGAAATGATTTCATGGCCGTGAACAATAGGAGAGCTTTTGAAGACGCATTTTTGCTTTGCGACGGCCTTGCCTTTGCGTTTGTTTGTCCAGCCTTGGGAGATTGCGTCTGGCACTTCCTCTCCGTTTTTCCCACGTTGACGTGGCTTTGCCGAAAATGGACTCGCGCCAGAGAGGCGGTCGGCCTTTCTGCCTCCCGCCGTGCCTGTCAAACTTCATCGGCAATTTCAACAGGGATAAAACGTTTCTTTTTTTCACCGTTCATACATTCCAGGTCAAGTCCTGGCGCAACTTTGGGCTGCGTTGCGACCTTTTTAAAAATTGTAAAATGTCATTTTTTTCTCCACCTGGTCCGCGTTTGCGCCTCAGGACGTGGGGATCCTCATCAACGGCATGGTTCCCGACCTGGTGGGCTTCCGGGTGGAGTGCGAATACGGGCCGGGTCAGTGGACGGCCGCCACCTTGCACCTGGGCCGCGGCCCCGCCCAGATCCAGACGTGCCCCCTCCTCCCTCTGCAAAACCACCGCCCCATCCTCCCGGGCACAGGTGAGGCGGAACGCGCGCCTGCGCCCGTTTGTCCGTCCGTCTGCTTGCGCAATCACCTTACATGTCAAATGTCATGTCATTTTATTTTTGTAATTTTTTTCAGGGGGCAGGGGGTCACATCACGGGCTGCTGGAAAAAGAGAGCAGTGCTCTAAACTGTCATTCGGAGCAATTGTGAGCGCAAAGG
>JAKGUB010000284.1:422500-425000 GCA_026261675.1 Hippocampus mohnikei | reverse complement strand
GTCGTTTCGGATCGGGCGAATGAAAACGGCGAAGCGAAAATGTGTCGTCGTCTTTCCGTCGCGTTGCGTGTATTTAAGCTCCCGTGGCAATCACGTCTCCATCTGGGTTACGGTTAGTGGAGTTTCCGCTTACGTACGTTCCGATAACATGTCATATCGTAGTCCCAATGTCAATGCGTGGTTTTTTTTACTCCGGGTGAAGGATATTCCTTTTCCTGGAATTCCGGGGACGGGAATGTTTCCTGCATTCTCAGCCTGATGCCGAGCGTCGGCCCAACTGAAGTCCTTTTGGGGGGGGCAACGCTGCGACATCCTGTTCAAAGTCTCCCAAAAGACTGGAAGCCCTCCGAGCTGCAAATGGGAAACCGGGGGGGCCATCTCCAGAGTGCGCGTTTCTGTGTGTGTGTGTGTGTGTGTGTGTGTGTCAGACATGTTGTCGTGGAACACAAAGGTGGTCTGTGAAAACAGAAAGGGCGCAGCTGATAAGAGCCATGAGAAGGTCGCCTGCTTCAAATCACTTCTCACACACGTTTCCGTGACATGTTGTCAGTCCCCCCGCCAACACACACGCACACGCACACGCACACGCACACACACACACACACACCTGAGTCCTTCCAATTTGAAGCCTTGTGAGAGTGTCGCTATTACCGCAGGCGCTCTCATTCCCAGTGTGGGACAGCTGTCTCTTCCTGGAGGCAAAACACACACACACACACACACACACACGTGCGCTGTGGGGACGCGTGTCATCAAAGGCCCCAAACACAAGGCGGCGGTTTTCATACTTTTTAGGTGGTGACGGAAAAGCTCGACACCTCCGCCGAAAACAGGCGCAGATATTTTCAGCCTTTCCTCCACTCCGACAGAAGGCGTGTCTATTAAGGGCCGTGCGTGTCACCCACGGGGGGAAATCCAGATCGTCTTTTCCAAAATAGATGCCCCCCCCCCCCCCAACTTCCCCCCAGTCAGAGACACACGATGGCTTTCCTCCTGAGACGGCAGGCTCGGTGCGGCGGGCCCAAAGCTAATCGGTGTGTCTCGGTCCCGACTTGGCCTCCCTTTGCCAAACCAGCGCCACAAAGGCCACCCCCCCGAGCTGATGTCTCGTCGCCATCGCCGGGCCGACGTGCTCAAGTGTGCAATGCGTTCGCCGTTCCCCAGCAAAAATCTTGGCTTGACCACTTTCAGGTCATTTGACGCGAAGGCAACGCGGCCATTCCAACAAGCGCCCCCCCCCCGACTCGCCGGCAAGGAAGCGGTCGCGACGTCTTTCCAGGCGGGGTTTTTACGGACGCTATCGCGGTTCCTCAAACGCTTTCCGCGTTTGCCAGCGATCGCCGCTGCCGGAGGTGTGTCGAAATCGACGGTTGAGATGATCACGACAGACGACACCACCAAAATTGATAACACGCCTGTGTTTCTAGTTTTATTTATTTATTTTTTGGTCCGGTCTGTCCCAGACTTAAAAATAAATACATAAATGCATGGGGGCGGCCCGGTAGTCCAGTGGTTAGCACGTCGGCTTCACGGTGCGGAGGTACCGGGTTCGATTCCGGCTCCGGCCTTCCTGTGTGGAGTTTTCATGTTCTCCCCGGGCTTGCGTGGGTTTTCTCCGGGTGTTCCGGTTTCCTCCCGCATTCCAAAAACATGCATGGCAGGGTCACTAAATTGTCCCTAGGTGTGAGTGTGGGCGTGGTTGGTTGTTGGTCTCTGTGTGCCCTGCGATTGGCTGGGAACCGGTTCAGGGTGTCCCCCCCGCCTTCTGCCCAAAGACAGCTGGGATAGGCTCCGGCACCCCCCCCCCGCGACCCTAGTGAGGGTCAAGCGCTTCGGAACATGAATGAATGAATGATTTGAAAAGTGCTTCCAAGTGTCGCGACCCTTCGGACGACCTGATAAGATGATCGCGTTGTGTTCAGAGCTCAATAAGAAAGTTGGAATCAGACCGTGTGAAGCAACAAGCCTCCCGCTAGCATTCGGCTAACGTCGGCACCGCTTGTCCGGCGGGAGGCGTTCTTCTTCCTTTTTCATTCCGTGACGGCAGATTTCCGCCGTGGAACGGATGATTTGTTTCAAAGATGGCCGAAACAAGCGAATCTCGGGCGGACATTCGCGACGCCTGCGGCGTGTTGAGGTCAAAACCGGCCAAAATCCGACGCGGAAAAAGACTCTCTCTCCCCGAAAAATGTTTTCTTGACCAAATCAGGCGGCAAGACCGACAAAATTTGGCGTAAAATGTCGGTAGCAAAAGAGCCAGGAAACAAACGATACGAACCCAAAAAGCGGCCAAATCAATCAAAAACGTACCGAGGACAACGTTACAAAACTGGAAGCCGAACGGGACAAAACGATGGACGAGGAGCGAGAACGCGGAATGTCGAGACAAACAAAACGAGGGCGCGAGCAAGGCGGAGCGCCGGCGATGTCGAGAAGGACGGCGTGATGCCGAGCTGGCGCGACGGGCAGAAGAGCCCTCCGCCGCCTAGTGGAGACAAAC
>JAKGUB010000284.1:397500-417500 GCA_026261675.1 Hippocampus mohnikei | reverse complement strand
CAGTGCCCGCCGCCCGAGATCCACAAGGTAAGTCCTCCGCCGAAGCGGCCGTTCGACCGCCGCGCCGGACGATCGCGCCACGTTCGAAACCCCCCCCCCCTCCTGCCGGGCTTGGCTGTCTGAGGTCAGCTGCTGACGCAACGTCCGAAGGGCATTCGGCAGTCTGGCGCGTCGTGGTGCTAATGTCTTAGCTGCCCCCCGTCCCCCCCCCCCCCCCCGCGCCATCTCGCGACGACGCCAAAAAGGTTCCACAATAAAAGGGTCCCCGCACGGTGGGACGGCGCAACGTGCGTCACGGTCCCGAGCTTGGTGGTTGGGAGCCTTGCTCTGGGGTGTTGCGCGCCGGTGGCTTTTCTCCGGGTACTGCAACTTCTTTCCGTAAACGGGTCGTGATTATTTGGCGGAGGTTGTTGTTGCCGCGGCAGTTAGCGTGTTTAGCGCCAAGCCGTTTGCTGACCTTAGCGGAGTGACGTTAGCGGAGTGACGTTAGCGGAGTGACGTTAGCGGAGTGACGTTAGCGGAGTGACGTGAGCGGCCCCAGCGGGCGGTCGGGGTAGCACGGCTCACGTGAGGCCCAATCGGGCTGAACTTCCTGGAGATAAAAGCCCGAGTCGCCCGCGAGAATACGTGTGTCCAACACAAACACACACACACACACACACACACACACACACACACACACACACACACACACACACACACACACACACACACACACACACACACATTGTCGACAGTTGGTCGTACCAAAGAGAAGCGGAGAGAAGCATTTCCGACCGTCCCTCCTCCTTTGGCTGTCAGCGCCGTGCGGCTAACGGGCTGCTGCCACGCTAACTGAGGTCGACGTCTTCCGTGACTCAAGCTAGCTGCGCTGCATCCACCCCGCCCCCCCGCGCCGCGTGAGCAGACCATTGTTGCAAAGTGAGTGCCCCCCCGGAGAGTGGCGGGCCGCTGCAAGGGTAGCGGCGCTGCGGCTCAGCGGGGCGCGTGTATGACGCAAGACGTTGGCAGCCGCGTTTTCGAGGGGTTGCCCTCGTCGTGTGGATGAGCAAAGGGAAGGATTAGCTTTCCCTCGGCACGTCGACAGTATATCCGTGCGACGTACTCCAAGCCAGAGGATGTGACGGTTACGGGGGCTGCCTTGAGATAGCAGCGGCCTTTCCTTTTTTTTTTTCTTGTCGCTGGAAACGCTTGCAATGGGCTTTCCTCATGGAAATGGAGGCAAATTCAAGGAATGTTTTCCTCCGAAGCTAAATTGCGCTGCGCGGTATTGCCGCGCCACACAGTCGTCACATTTGCTGTGGAACGCAGAAAATAGAGGGCTCCGTCCTTTTAGCAATTACCCACAATGCACCAGCGGCGGCCATATTGGAGGGCTGTTATAAACAATTCCTCGATGGCGTTCTTGCTTTGTCAGGAACTCATTCTGAACGGACTTTTGCCGTCTCGCAGGCATTTTGCCGTGTGAAATGATCTCCATCGGTGGCGCTTTGTTGTTGTTTTTTAATGCTCAGGCTTGACCACATCCACGCGTACTTCCAATGTGTGTTTTAGTTTTTCGAGTTTCAATGTTTATAACATTGTTTTTAGAGACCAGGAGATTGCGGTCGGACCGACACAAGTGACGGCATTTGTTTGGGTGTGATCGCTGCGCCTCCTTGATTCCTATCGTCAGAAGAGCGTAGCGGCGGGCTAGCCGATGTGAGCACACGCGTGCGGGCGCGTGCGTGCGGCAGGCGTGGAGTCGGAACGCTTTCCTGTTTTTGTCCTTGGCTCCTCTCGGCACGAGAAGGCTCAAACGATCTCGTCAAAAAAACAAAAAAAAACAGGATTTGAGCAACGGCCACGCCAACAATGCCGTCCGTCCCGACGTTAGGAAAACGCTCATCGTTCGTGGATTTTCCACTGAGCTCCGTCGGAGGCCGGCGAGCCCCGCACGAGGTCGCGGCTTCCGACGTAACCACCGAGACGTGCGAGTCATTTCCCGTCTTGTCGTGGCTGTCCAATCAAAGCCGCGCTTGTGTTTTGGCAGCGCGGTCGAAGGCAAGACCTTCCACCTTCGACCTTCAGTCTGCACTCGCTGAGCGACTCCATCTCGAGCCGCTCCGTCGCTCTTGGAGGCGGGAGATCGTCGGCATGCCCAAACGTTATCTGGCCCAACACGAGAGCTGTTTTCATTCTCGCTCGCCAAGCTCATAATGCCGACGTGTCACGGTGACTGCAGCTCTGCCGGGGTACAAGTGAACGGGCGCGAGTTATGGCCACGCCTCCTCGAAATGCGGTGACACGCCCCACTGAAAAATGTCTGGCGACGCCCCCGCCTCAACGCGCAGCCCCTTCCTCCTCGTCTGCGATCGCAATTGTCTCGTCCACGGCACAAAGCGTCTGTCGGTCTCTTTCAGGTCTTCCCGCTGGGGGGTCCGGTGGACGGAGGCACCCGCCTGACAGTGCAGGGCAAGAACCTGGGCCGCAGGGCCCAAGCGGTCAAAGTGTCCATCGGGGAGGTCCCGTGCGCACTCGTGCCCGAGCTCTACTCCGTCTCTGTTGAGTAAGTATGACCGAATACGTGTCACTGGGCGGCGGCCAGGCCGGGGGGGCGGCGGCCAGGCCGGGGGTCGCCGGCGTCGCCAGCCGACTGCGCCGTCATCACTGGACTTTCGCTTTTGTCGAGACAAATCTTGTTGCGCAACCCGGGTTCTGATTGAGGTTCCAAACTTGAGGGTAGTCTTTTCGTTGCCGAGTTCTGACTTTTGTGGGGTTCGCTTAGTGTGCCAGCAGAGGCGGCCAATTGAAAAATATTTGACATGTCCGTCGGTCGTCATCCGTCAGCGGCCCGGGCACCCGTCCCTCGATGTCATTTTTTTCCAGCCCAGCTTGTCACGTTGCAAGGTGGTGGTGGTGGACCCCAAAGTATCAAACAAAAACCATAGCAGAAGCTCAAAACTATCACTAACAGAAACATGACCAAAAAATGGCAAACAAACAAACAAACGTGACAGCGGCAAAGAAACGGCAACAACGGCCCGACAACGAGCGCTCGGGGCTGGGAGTCCTTTTAAAGACACGAATGACCTAACGACCAACAGGTGTGCAGCTGCAGGAGGAGCCCTACAGTGCCACCTGGTGGTCACAAACAGAATCATGACACAACTACCGCTCGGTCAGTCCGTCAAGTTATTCTCCCAATGCTTCCATCTGTAAATTTGGCCTCAGTTGGTCAGTCAACCCCCTCGGGGGTCCGTCAGCCGCCAGACAGAAGAAAAGCGACTTTCCTCAGCGCTTCGTCTGTGAAGTTTCCCGCCGATCGCCGGCAAAGCGGGCGTAATCCCCGCCTCCGCAAAACCCCGCCGCGAATCCGCACGTGCCACCTGCCGCAATCGGAGCTCTTGATGCTCTTTTGAAACCGCGAGGAGCCGCACAATGGCTTGTTGTCACGGTAACCCGTCACGACCGCCCGGCAGGTAAGTGCTCAGGCACCCGGGCCGGCGGGCATTCGAGTGTGGCCGAGATGGGCGAGGCCAAAACGCCGACGTCTCCGCCCGCAGCAGCGAACGACACCCAGAAAGGACCCCAAACAAGTGTCGTGTCCACACTATGGGGAATCCATGTTTTGATTGACGCGTGCAATTTACAAATCCCGTCGATCAAATACCTTCTCCAAAGCGATGGCTCACCTCAAATCATCATCGTGTCGCCCGTTCACTCCACTATTTGTATGCGAGACGCCTCTTCCTCGGAATGACTCCGTCGCCCCCGGTCGGGATTATCGCCGCTGTCACCATGGCGACAGCGAGGTCGGCCGTCGTGAGCGGAGCCGGATGGAAGTCAGCAACTTTTCCGAAGGCGTTGGGGCTTCCCGGCGCGGCTCAAATGGAAAGCGTTATCTGGTCGCGCTCCGCTGAAGCCCGTCATTGCATTCAAAGCAGGGGTGGGCGCGGCCCACGACTCCCGCCGCCCGGCGCGCCGTCCGCCGATCGCGCACGGAGCAGCGAAACCCCTTTCGAGCTCATCTTGTTTTTCGGCGACTGTCCGTCATGAGGAGGCCGCCCCTCCGCAAATCACGACGTAGGCGCGCGTGGCGCCGGCCGCAGCTCGACATCATGGGATGTCGTCTTGTGTCGTCGCAAGCGTTTCGAGTCTTTCCATTCATCCCCGCCCGTCAAGCGTGAAATTAGCCGGCCGAGTCCTTTCTTTCCGAGCTACCTGCCAGAAAATGGGTCCGCAAGCCAGCGAAGTTCAGGTTTCGGTCCTGCGGTGACTTTGTCTTTAGCGGGGTCGCTTGGATCATGGATGACGGACGTCTTGACCTTTCAACCCTAACCCAACAGTTCCTTGAGGCTCGTTCATGTCACGTCTTCATCAATGGAACACAAAGTGCCCCGAAAACGGAACGATCTCTTTTCCTGACAGCGTTTTGGAGATAAACAGTGTTTCAACAGATGTACGAGTAGAAATCCTCCCCTCTCGCTTTGCCCACCTTCACCTTTTTTAACAAGAACCTTGTGGCAAAGGTCATTTTTAGTGTTTTTTCTTTTTGTCTTGGGCCCTTGAAAATGGATGGCGGGCCCCCAATGGCCCCCGGGCCCTAGGTTGGACAGTTCCATTTTAGTGCCCTGCGATTGGCTGGCCCGAAGAGGGCTGGGATTGGCTCTCCGGATACCTTCGGGCTTCTCCGCTCTGTGTTCCCGCATCCCGTTCTTCCGCCATTTTGGAACGTGATGCCATCGGCCCAACGTGTGAGCGTTCTTCAGGTCTCAACCCCCGTTCTCGTCTTTTGATTCGCGCAGGCTGGTGTGCGTCACCGGGAGGTCTCCGTTGGACGGGACGGAGCCGGTGCGAGTGGACGTGGAACAGGGTGGGACGGGCCAGTCCAAGGAGAGCTTCTCCTACTTGGTGAGTAGGGGGGCCCTCGCCGCCTTCCGCGTTCTTCCCTTTCCCTCGTGTTTTCCCGCGACCCGCCGGGAGAGTCTGTCCCCCCCCCAAGGCGAGCTGGCCGAGTGTTAACAGATGCGCTTTACGGCCCGGAAGAACGCGAGGGTGTGGGAATCTTCCCACGTGTAGCCGAGCCGCAACCCAGCGGCCCTTGTCGTTCTGCGCCGGCCGGCCGGCTGCCAGGAAAAACAAATCGCGTCCGCCGCTTCTGCTCGGCCCATTCCGAGAAGAGTCGGCCCGCAAAAGCCGCCGCTCTCGCCTCCACATCAAATGGCCCCTGATCTCGATTTGATATCAAATCGGCTCTTCATATTGGTGTAGCCAAACTGCGGCCCGGGGGCCGTTTTGCGGCCCAGCGTCCGTTTTTCAGCGGCCCGGCACGTGGCCAAAAAAAAACAAAATTAAGAAATGAAAAGAAGAAGCTTCGAAAGGACATTGGCCATGAGCTTCACAAAGGTGAAGGTGGACGGGAGAACCTTTGGCCACGTTCACAATGTCGCTTGAAAACACTGTCGCCAATATAACGCTCATTGCATCGGAGAAGCGCTTTGTTCTCTACGGCTCTAGAAAAACCATTCCGCTCCTTGCCTCCGAAAGCGAGAACTTTAAAAAACGGGGGCGGGCGCCTTCGCCCTTGTTAGGCACTGCGGACCGTCCAAGGGGAAAGGAAAGGGCAAATGGAGTCGGAGACAGGATATTTGTCTGCTTGTCTTTCGCCGAGCCCCGGGAAGGAAACATCTGGCTCCTTGCAGCCGCTCCAGCGCCCAAACGCACAATGGCTCTCGTCCGTGTACGCGCCGAGGAAGTGAATCCCGTCAGCCGGGATGAGCGCTTTGGGCCCCGAGGAACGCGGCCTTTGACGCCGGGAAAAAAGCCGGCTTGCCATATCTTGACCGCGTTGCCTCATTTGGCCCCCTTATTCTTCCTACTTTGACTCGCCCACTTTCTGCCCCTGTCGAGTTCTCTCGGCGGCCGTTTACGGACCTCGAGCGAGGCGCCGAGCCCCAAGTCGGGCGCCATCCACGCGGACGTTCAGCTCAAAAGCCGTTTTTCCGGCGTCTTTGCTCTCAGGTCCCGAAGGTGGTCTCCGTGGAGCCGGCGAAAGGCTCCCGTGCCGGAGGAACCAGAGTGACCATCAACGGGGAACACCTGGCGATCGGCTCTCGGGTTCGAGTCCTGGTCAACGGCACGCTGGAATGCGTCATCACCGAGTGAGTGAGTCGCCGGCGGCAGGGCGGGCGCTTCCGTCCTCTCGGGGCGGGGGGAAAAAAGCCGCCTTTGGCTTCGATGGATTCAAGTCTTGCACGCCGCCGCCCGGGAAGCCAAAGACGGCGGAGACGGACGGATCCGTTTTCCCGCGTGAGAGACAACCTCCTCCCCGTCGTCTTTTAGGCAAAGAGACGACGCCCTGGAGTGCACCATGCCGCCGGCCCCGCGGGCGGGCGGCGAGTCCGTGCCGGTCTGCGTCCAGTTCGAGAACGTGCCGTGCCGGGGGGGCCGGCTCAGCGCGACGTACACGTACGAGAAGAACCCCGCCATCAGCTTCATCAAGCCCGACAGGAGCTTCCTCAGGTGGGCCGCGCCGAGGGACCGTCGCGTGTTCGCCGTCGCTCCCGACGGACCCGCGTCGACTCCAATCTCACGGGTCGCGGCCTGCCCCGTCAAACGGACCAATCAGAAGCCGCGTGCGCGTCCCGATGCCGTTGTTTACTTTTCGCCGGGATACGACTTATCAGCTCGCGAGTGTGTATTCCGACTTGTGTGTGTGTGTTGCAGCGGCGGCAGGACCATCACGGTGGCGGGCCACGGATTTGACCTGGTGCAGAGCGCCACCATGCGGGTGGCGGGGATCGGACAAACGGTGAGTCATCGCCGGCACAAAAACACCCTCACTGTCGTACTTCGCGTGCTCGCACTCGCGGCGGCCGAAGCGGCGGCCATCTTCTCGAAAAAACAAACCATAGCGTGTGATTTGAGGAAGGCGGGCCTGTTGCGGAAACAGGAAACGGCTCGCTTGCGGGGGCGAGGCTCGTCTGGCTTTGCTCCGAGAAAGCGCAAAGTGATATTTCCCTACCCGTTGATTTTTGCTTGGTGGCGTTGCGGTTCACGGTTGCGTGGGCGCGCTCGCTCTCCCTTGCTGATTGGCCGACCAATCGGCGCAGGGCAGGGTGACCCCGATGAGGTTGCGCCGCCAGCCGCAAAGATGAACCGCCGCTGCCTCCAATCATTTGGGTTCTTCCACTTCGGCGGGATTTCTTCGGGTTGCTCCGAGTCAGGGCGATCGAGGGAGCGTTGACGCCAATCTAGTCCCATTGTGTCGCGTGTGCCCCGGCGCACCCTGGTGCCGCGGCACTTGCTCCTCCCCGACTCCCGCGTTTGCCATCATGCGGAAGGGTCGGAACAAAAACAACCCAAAAAGCCAAGCCAAGCAGCCAGTTTTTGTCCCGGTTTTCGGTTCATCTTGGCGGTTGTCAAATTGTGCCGCCCGGTAACCCCCCCACCGCCCCCATACCGTGCATTCGCCGCCCATACAGCGCACTCATGCAGGAGCTGCTGTGGGCCGCGGCTCACGCCGCCACGATCGCGCATAGACTCGCCGCCATCCCCGACGGTGGTTGCAATTTCTGTGCGCGTTTCAAGTTGTTTTTAAAATGTTTGCAAAAAATTTCCAACGAGCATGTGGGAGGGGGTCCCAAAAAATGCCGTTGTGATCCTGCTCCGTCCTCTTCCCGCAGCTGTGTTCCTGTTCCCGCTCACGCCGCGCTCTCTTTTCAGGCGTGCGCCGTGGTTTCGCCCGCCGTGATCACCTGTCCGTCACCGCCCTCCGCTCAGTCCCAGCCGACCTCGGTGCAGTTCTACCTGAATGGGGTCCTCTACGCCGGGGAGCGCCCCTCCCCCTCCGATGGGGACGCCGAGGAGGACGAGGAGGAGGAGGAGGAAGACGAGGAGGATGAAGAGGAGCCGCACACAGGTCACTTCCTGTTGGAGTACGTCGAGGACCCTCAGTTCTTCACAGCCAACAAGGAAAAGTTGATCAAGCATCACCCGGGAGAGCAGCTCACACTCATCATCAACGTGAGTCGCGCGACCGCAAGCGTTCATCCCAAACCAATTCGGGACGATCGACGCGCCGCTCGGCGGTCGCGCGATACCCGTCGTCCGCCGCTCGGCTCCCGCGTTTCACACTCAATGGCGGACAGCTGTCGGTGTACAAAAAGGGGCTTTGCGTGTCTGCTGACCCCATCGAAGCTCCTGTATCCATGAAATCGAGGGCTGTGCCCCCTCAAAAAAAGTGGACAATCTAGAATAGCTTTCTGGCGTGTTTGAAAAAGTTCTGAGGCGGCCCTCAAACCACAACGTTTGGAGACACCCCTGTTCCAACCGCGTTTTGACCCTGATGCTGCAAGGTCATCGGGTCAAGGTCATCGGGTCATGGTCGTTTGCGAAAAGGCCTCGAAGCTTGCCCGGATCAGCGATGGTCCAAGCGTTCAAACATTTGCGATGATGATTGTGGTGTGGGCGCTGGGGGCACGGGGTTGTTATCGCGGTTTGTCAAGCACTCGTCCCACTTCCACACGGCACGAGGCCGCGTGACACCCCCCCGTCGCCCCTCCACCTTGACGTTGCCTCGACGATTTGTTTTCTTTTCAGACGTGACATTCGACGGGTTGACCCGAAGGCAGAAACTAGGCCGAAAAGAAAGACGGCGTTTCTTTTTTTAGGAACGGGGGCTGTCAAGCAGAGGCGAAAAATAAGGAGCTGAGCTGAAATATGGCAAAGTTTGCTTTGTTGTTGTTGTTTTTTTTCCCAGTTAGTGTGAGTGTTGCGAATGGGCTGGCGCATATTTTGTCAGATGCCGCAGCCTATTTTTTTTTTTCTGATGGCGTGACGCTTTTCGTGTCAGCGTGTGCTGTGTTTGGATTGGGAAGTATTTGTTGACAGAGACCTGGGAGGTGGCATCCTGCGCTGGCGACAGGAGAGGGCCTTTGGGGTGCAATCACGGCGAGGAAGCACACTCGGGATAAACACACACACACACACACACGCAGGCTTCCTCACTTTTTGAAAAAGAAAAAAAAAGGGGAGGGCGGGGGTAGTGGATTTCACTTCCATCCAAATTGGCTCTCACTTTCCTTATTTTGGCCTTGTTCCCAGTTGGTAATCCCGTCCGTCATTGTGGTCACCAAAGAATGAATTTGACAACAAACGGTCTCGCAATCAAAGGCGGCGCACATTTGCCACTTGGCTGCGGGAGAAAGCAAAGAGTGACGTTTCATTTGGCTTTTGTCTTACTCTCTTGACTGAGAAACAAAAGCCTGCTGCTCATGCGAGGCTGTGGCACTCCCACATGTGTTCCTACATGTAGGAAAGCCGACATGGAACGCCAGAAGCAGGCGGCTGGCATAGTCTACCGAAACATCTGGACTGGAAAACCCAAGGTCAAAATGGGAAACACCTCCCAAGGTGGTGGAGAATGACCGAGCCAAGATCCTGCGGGACTTCCAGATCCAGACTGACAAGATGGTAATGGCGAACCAACCGGATATTGTGATCATTGATAAAGGGCAGAAGAAAGCCGTTGTAGTGGATGTAGCGGTCCCAAGTGATGGAAACATCAGAAAGAAGGAACATGAGGAACTGGAGAAGTACCAAGGGCTCAGAGAGGAGCTGGAGAGAGCCTGGAAGGTCAAGGTGACAGTCGTGCCTGTGGTGGTCGGAGCACTCGGGGCAGTGACCTCCAAACTAGATGAGTGGTTGCAACAGATCCCGGGAACAACATCGGACATCTCGGTCCAGAAACGTGCAGTGCTGGGAACAGCAAGGATACTGCGCAGAACCCTCAAGCTTCCTGGCCTCTGGTAGAGGACCCGAGCTGAATGGGGGACGGACACCACCCGAGGGCTGAGACCGGGATTTTTTTCTTTTTAACTCATTCAATCGCAGCCAATTCTAGACCAAGCCTGAAAAGACGTTTCAAAACGTCTTTGGGAGTGAATGAGTTCATATAAAAGCATCAAGTCACGTGCTTTCGGTTGTGGTAGGAACGTCCAATGTCGGTGTCTTTGTGTTTCTTGCATCATGACGATTGTCATGATTCTGTTTGCGACCAGCAGGTGGCACTGTAGGGCTCCTCCTGCAGCTGCACACCTGTTGGTCGTTAGGTCATTCGTGTCTTTAAAAGGACTCCCAGCCCCGAGCGCTCGTTGTCGGGTCGTTGTTGCCGTTTCTTTGCCGCTGTCACGTTTGTTTGTTTGTTCGCCATTTTTGGGTCATGTTTCTGTTAGTGATAGTTTTGAGCTTCGGTCATGCTTTTTGTTTGATACTTTGGACTTTGGACCACCACCACCTCGCAACAACAGTCTTCTTTCTTTTCTCAAAGTCTTGTTTATCTCGTAAACTGAGAAACACTCCTGATCCGTTTTCCATAAAAAATGGGGGTGCGGAGCCACGAGTACGTGGGGGTTGACTGCATACCCGTAAACCCGAGCGGACTCGACTAGCTGGTTGGATTTTTCCGTGGCAATAAAAGCGATTCTGCAGCTCAACGTTTTTGTGAAGGTTTCATCATGAATGATGCGTTTAGCAGCCGCAGGAGGACTGACGTCGGCAACGGACCGCGGGGGGGGGGGTCGACGGCGAGCGATGGCTCTGTTGTTTTTTCCAACCGACGTCGTCCGGCAAAGGGCCTGAGAAAGTTCTTCTGGCCAATCGCGGCGTCTCGCTCGGCAGATTTGTTTTTTCTAGTCTCAGTCCGAAGGGACGTCCGCCGGCTTCCTGGCCTGAGGCGCCTGACGGTCCGTTTGCGTGTTTTTGTTTTTTTCCGTGGCAGAAAGGGCCCAGCGACCTGGAGCTGATGCCGGACGAATACTCAGTGATGATCGGCCCGTACCCGTGCAACATCAGCTTCCACAACGACCAACTCTTCCACTGCACCATCGGCGGCCTGCCGAGCTCCCGGGAGACCGAGATGCCCGTCACCGTGAGTGCAGCCGCCGCCCACCTCGCCAAAAATACGGCGCCAGCCGATGGGACGGGGGGGGACTCGAGCCGACCGGCGCCTTTGGCGGCAATCGCCGACTCCGCCGCGTCCGTTCCCGTCGCGCCGAGCCGAGCGGAACAACGTCGAAGGAGACGCTCCGTTTTCGCGGTACACTGACGTCGTCCGGCCGGCTGAGGGGGCGGGCCAAAGCGCTTGAACGTCGCCGCCGCCGTTGGATTGCGGGAAGTGGCGGTCGAAAAGTCGGGGTTACCTGAGGTCAGAAGCGGTCACCGTGAGTGGGGAGGGGCCAACCAATGGACTTTTCCGTTCCGCACGGATTCGTCCTCATCCGACTGGTGAAATGCTACGAGCGCTTTGCCTTTGCTCGTTGAGGTTATCTGGGATCTTTGCGCTCGCTATCTGGGGAGCCGCCAACCGGAGGGCGTGACCTCCCTTGTCCGCCAGTTACGTCCAAGTGACCCGCAAGGGGAAAAAGTCATTTGGCACGCTTGGCTTTGGGCAGCTGCCGCGGGGTTGCCGCCATCTCGCCTTCATGCCTCGTCGGGTCGCCATTTTCAGATTGGAAGGCCGAATGCGCGTACGCACGCCGCCACGTGCTTTGAGGCGGGTCTGAGGCACGACGGCGGCCGTCAGAAAAGCAGACGTTGGCGTCCCGGCTGCTCGCGTTCCTCTTTTTTTGGGGGGTCAAGAGCCACAACGTGAGCGAAAGAGCGCCGAAAGCGACGGATGTCAGTCTGCCTGCTGCAAAATCCATTTGCCTTTTTCTTTTTGTGTGTCCAGAAACCGAAATATTTGTTTTGGGCTGCGCAACAACACTCGCTGCTTGTGTTTTTCCGATATTGCCTGAGAATAAAAAAAACGTAGCAAAGCGAGGCCTCGTGTCAACTGAAGGCCACGGTGGCTGACATTTGGCGCGGCCGTTGGGCGCGTCATCGGGGGCCCCGGGGGCCTTTTCTTGAAACCGCGGCGAAGGCCGTCAACAGGCTACGTTGAAATGCGGCCCCGACTGAACTTGGAAAGACAAAACGCTGCCTTCCTTCTGCGCTGCTGGTCAAAGCGCAGCGCCGCCTTCTTCAAATCTGTTGTTCCTTCTGCCACTTGATCAAAACACAACTTTTAGCAACCAGGATGCCCCCCCCCTTTCCTTTCCCCATAGCGACGGCGGCTTTAGCGTACGATTAGCGTCCGTTCATGAGGAGAAAAGGAACGTGAGCTGCTGGCCCTGAGCTCAATGGGACACTTTGTCATGTGGCAGCAGCGCCTGCAGCAGCTACACTGGGAATCGGATCAAACTGGCCCCCCTCCCAAAATGGCACCTCAGCGCTTTGGATCTCATCCGTGAAACCGAAGCGGAGTCTCGCCGGAACGGACGCGGCTCGCGGAAGGCGCTTTGATGTTTCCTCGGGGCGTAAATCTGCCCGCTAGCCGTCGCCGCCGCCATTGGCTTTGACGGCGCGCCGCCGACTGGCTGGCTGGCTGGCCCCTCCCACATCTTGTGAGCGCCCTCCAAAGCCCGAAATGACGACTTGTAGAGGAAGTCCACGCGAGAAAAAAAAACGTCCTTTGGAGTCGTCCGATGACTTCACATAGTTTGGGGGAATTTCAAAATAAATGTGATTGGACGACATTTTAGTCAGGGAGGAGGTGAATGTATTCCAAGACGTGCGCCACAGACACAAGACAGATTCTGCTCCGCCCCTTGGTCATCTCCATGCATCGACACTGCCCCGCCCCCTTCCCTCCCCAAATTTCCTCCGTATCTGCGCCACACAATCTTGTTTTATGTCGAGAGGTGCGTACGTGCAGCCCATTTGGCAATAAAGTTGTCTTCAATTCAATGCAATACCCCAAAAAAGCTCTCTCTCTCTCTCTTTTTTCTTCTTGTCTCCTCCAACGGCAGGTGCAAGTGGGCAACTTCCGGCGCACCATCGCCAAAGTGCAGCTGGGCGGCAGCGAGCTGGCCATCGTGGTGTCCATCGTGGTGTGCTGCGTCCTGCTGCTGCTCTGCACGGCGGGTGAGGGGGACGCAAAATCCGGATGGGACTCGGCCAGCACGATGGGATGTCCTTGGGGTGGGGAGGGCGGCGGGCGGGCGGGGCTTTCCCGGCTCCCCTTCGGGCGGTGGTGCGGGGGAAACCCATGGCGTGAGAGCAACATTCAAAGAACCCGGTCGGGCGAAAGAGCAGCTGCGGACGAGAGAAACCCCCCCCGACATCATGTGTGTTTTCTTCTTATGTGTGTGTGTGTGTGTGTTTCCAGCCCTTGTGGTGTACTGCACAAAGAGTCGAAGGGCCGAACGCTACTGGCAGAAAACGTTACTCCAAATGGAAGAGATGGAGTCCCAGATCAGAGAGGAGATCCGCAAAGGTGTGTTTGATGCAACCCCCGCCCCCCACACACACAGACGTCAAATGATGTTCCGTGTCAGTCGACAAGAGAAAAGCGGTTTTTGACGGAAAAGAGGGATGGCGCAATAAGGGGGCAAAGAGGACGTGTCCGAGTCAAGGCGGACAGTCTGAGGAAAAGCAGAAGTGCATTGGAGGGGGGGGGGTCGCTCTGGATAGATTTGCAGAGGGCCAGGACAAAAGTTGAGCTTGACACAGGAGAACGGGGGGGGGGGGGGGGGCAAGGTGGCAAATGGACGTGTTCCGGCTAACAGGAAGGGGCCTCTTTGGGCCTCCTGGGGCCAATCACAAGTTGCAGGGGCTTTCAAACACGAGTGAGCGACGAGATAGATAACTCAGGAGGATGCTCGCCCTCCGTCCCCGAGCTCTGCTCCCCCCCTTCCCCCCCCCAGCCAAATGCAATCTAAAGAAATCTGCGGGCCCAAATGTGTCCGATGTGGAAGCGCGGGCGACTGTCCGCTCGATGTCCCGGCGGACCGCTTTGGTCCGAGACCCGGATGCCGCTCGAGGTCGCTGACAAGAAGACGGACATGGTGGAGTTTGGTCCCCTGGTCTGTCCCACCCTGTGGACTTGGGGCCCCCCCTCCCCGGCTCCCTTTCTGAAGTCTGCAACTTGGGTCTTCAAGCGGATGGCGACGGGCAAATCGCTGCCGTTGTTGAATCAGGCTCGAGTCAAGTCCCTCCTCTGAAACGCTCATTCGTGCCCTCGGCGACTTTCCTCTGGTTCCCGTCGACCGGACACCAAGGGGATGGACGCCCCCCCCACCCCCCTCTTTGGAATGAACGTTTGGCAAGCCTCCTCGCTGCTCGTCATTTTTCTTCCCTGGCTCTTTTTGTGCTTTGGGCTTTTGTTCCCGATTTATTGTCTCTCGTTGTCGGAATTCTTTGGGCTCCACGTGCGGCCACTTTGCCGACACCTTCAAATGACCTTGAGATGGAAATAGAACTGGACTAGCTCCAAAGGAGGCGACGTCGACACCAGGGCAGCGTGACCAACCCGTAGGCGCGCGGCGAGGCAAGGCGAGGCGGGGGCGCTGGCGCTGGCGGCGGCGTCTGACTTGCCCGTTGCTCCTTTCAGGCTTTGCGGAGCTGCAGACGGACATGACCGACCTGACCAAGGAGCTGAACCGCAGCCAAGGCATCCCCTTCCTGGAGTACAAACAGTTTGTCACCCGCACCTTCTTTCCCAAGGTGACCTTCTCTCTCATTCACACACATGCTCACACCCGCGTTTTTTGTCATCTGCGCCCGCGTCTTCCGTAACCCGCCGCCTTTTGGCCTCCGCCTGGCAGTTCGCCGGCTTGAGGCTTGAAAGACCAGAGATGAAAGTCGTCCAGATTTTCCCGGAATTCCGGCTTTTTCCAATTTTGATGAAAATCTCTGCGGAGAATTGAGGAAAATTTGCCTCAAAGTAATCCGGATATGAGTTGATGACATTGAACGAAGACGCGTTTGAGTTGGTTGTTTTGCTTCCACGAGCGTAGCCATGTTGAGACGCTAACACGAGTCACCGGAAAGAGATTTTGGTGTCTTGCTAAACACACTTGCTAAACACACTTGCGGAACGAAGAAAAGACGCCGTAACAAGACGGTTGGCGTCAAAAAATTGATTTGGACAAAAAGGGAAACGTACAGAAAAACGTGTCCGTCCGACTTGGAGCGTCGTCTCGGCTAGCTTAGCTTAGCTTAGCTGTTGTCGTGTGTGACGTCGTTGCGTCGGCGCTGATTGGTTGAAATCAAAAGACGCGCTTGAGTTGGTTGTTTTGCTTTCACGAGTGTAGCCATGTTGAGACGCTAACACGAGTAACGGGAAAGAGATTTTGGTCTCTAGCTAAACCCCAGCGGGACAAAGAAAAGACGCCGTGGACAAGACGGTTGGCGTCAAAAAAATATTTAGACAAAAGGAAACGTACAGAAAAACGTGTCCGTCCGACTTTGTGCGTCGTCTCGGCTAGCTTAGCTTAGCTTAGCTTAGCTGTTGTCGGGTGTGACGTCGTTGCGTCGGCGCTGATTGGTTGAAATCAAAAGACGCGCTTGCGTACACGTTCGCGCTGACGCACGCACAGCAGAGAGCAGCGGACGATCGACTGCTGAGGCCCGCTTAGCTCGAGCGGCGTCGCCACAACAGTAATATGCTTGCTCTGCAAATCTCGGAGATTTCGACATTTCGGCGAGAACGGAAGCCACAAAATGTCGCCTCAACCGCAAACGTGTTGTCGGTAGGGAAGCGATTTTCCCGACGCGTGAGCCCCCCCGCTCCCCCCGACGGGCCGCGTCGCCGCGTGGGTCTTTTTCCACCACTACGCCCGCGCGCAGCTCGCGTGCGTCATCTTGCCAGCGCAGGCGTGCACTTTCGAGGAGACGCGACAACGGCGGGCAGCGACACAAAGGAACTTTTCACTCGGATTTTTCTCAAGTGGCACTCGGCGCGGCACGCCCACGCCGCACCGCCAGTCGGCCACTCGCTCGCAGCAGGCTCCTTGGCGCCAACGTGGACGCGGCCGTTCCCGGATGAGGTTTGCAGCAAATGCTGCCTCTTGACCCCCGTTTCTTTGGATTTTTCACACGTCCGTCGAGCTCTCGGTCCTCGGGATGTTTGCTGTCGGCGTTCCTTCGCATCCTCCTTCGCGGGGCCCGCTTGGTACTAAAACCGAAAGTGCACGTTGGCTCGTCTCGAAGCTTTCACGCCGCACGAACGAACCAAAAGTGGTCGGGAGAGCTTGTTGTCATCGTTCGGCCCACCGCGAACTCCGACGCGCGAGTCGCGCCGCGCTTTGTCTTTCCGGATTGCTCCGATGACGCGTGGAGATGCCGCCATTTTGCACGGTCGGACAAAATATGTGCGGACAATACACATAAAACTACATTTCCCAATTTATTGATGAAAGATTGACAGTCGTCATCCAACAACAAGGGGCGGCCCGGTAGCTCAGCGGTTAGCACATCGGCTTCACGGTGCAGAGGTAGCGAGTTCGATTCCAGGGAGGCCGGAGCTCCGGGAAATCGGGCTCGGTGAGTCCATTGAGGGGCGTCTCAAGGCCGCACAGAAAGGCTTCAGGACCGCCCCTTCGGCCGGCGGTCTTCTCCTCATCCTGCCATCCTGACTTTGACTTTGTTTTCAGATGTGCTCGGATTACGAGAGGAGTCTGGTGCAGCCGACGTACGAGTACGACGCTTTGGGCCCTCGAGCTCTGCCGGAGACGCACCCGCTGCTGCAGGACTGGCAGGTGAGGACAGTTTGCGCCTCCGTTTGGCTCCTGACGGATTCGTGTTTTGTTACGAGACAAAGTAACAATCGTGAGCTCGGTTGGGAGGCGGCAGCCGGAGGGGGAGCCTGTCCGACGTTGACAAAGTGCCCCTCCGCCCACATCGTCATCCCGGGAAGGGTTTCCAGGTCACGCAAAATAAATGTCTCGGGCGCGAGCATTTGTCTTCTGCTCCCCTTCTGTCAGCCGGCAAGCTCACGTGAGGTCACGTGAGCCGAATAACGCTTTTCTGCCGCCCTTCAGGCCGCCAGCCCGACCAGACCCAACGTGGAGGAAGGCATGGCGCTCTTCGCCACCCTCCTCAACAACAAGCACTTTCTCATCACCTTCGTCCACGCCTTGGAGCAGCAGAAGGACTTTGCTGTGCGCGACAGGTAAGCGGTTGACTTGCAACGGGGGGGGGGGAAGGCCTTTCGCACTCGCGACTCCGTGGGAGGGGAGCGCCATCGGGTTGTTGAAATCAAGATCCTCACCTTAGCGCTGCGAACGTCGAGACGTCACGTGCCGTCCAGCAGGTTTTGGAACAGGGGGGGTTGGGCGCGGAAGAGTCTTGGCCCACTCTGGTTTGATCTTGTAGCTGAGAAAGTCGAAAACCATCCATCCATCCATTTTCTACCGGGTCGAGGGGCAGAAGCCCAGACTTCCCTCTCCCCAGCCACTTCTTCCAGCTCTCCCCGGGGGATCCCGAGGCGTTCCCAGGCCAGCTGGGTGACATAGTCTCTCCAGTGTGTCCTGGGTCGTCCTCGGGGTCTCCTCCTGGTGGGACATGCCTGGAACACCTCACCAGGGAGGCGCTCAGGAGGCATCCAAATCAGATGCCCGAGCCACCTCATCTGGCGGCTGGACTCTGAGACCCTCCCGGATGACCGAGCTTCTCACCTTATCTCGAAGGGAGAGCCCGGACACCCTGCAGAGAAAACTAATTTCAGCCACTTGTATCCAGGATCTCGTTCTTTGGGTCACGACCCATATAGCTCGTGACCATGGATGAGGGTTGGAACGTAGATCAAGCGGTAAATTGAGAGCTTCGCCCTTTGGCTCAGCTCCTATCTTTGCCCCGACAGACCGATACAAGGTCCGCAAAAGATGCCGGTCCGTCCTGGCAGACCCAAACGTATTGTGAGGGTTTGTTGGGAGCGTCCGCCTCGCAGTGCAGAGGTCCGGGGTTGAAATCCGGGCCCCGGCCTTCCCGTGCGGCCATTGCGTGTTCTCCCCGTGCCCGCCCGCCTGGCTTTTCTGCGGGTACTCCGCTTTCTGTGGGGAATCCCGTTGCCTCTCAAAAGCAGCTCGACATTCTTGGGTCGTTTCTTGACGGGCTCGCCTCCGTCTGCCGGCTGCCGTTTGTTTTTGTGGAGGAAATCACCCCTGCGCCCTGCGAGCGAATGATGCGGACGCGTCGCGACTCTTCCTCGGTCGAGGACGAGTCGTTTTTTTCCCCCCCAAAGCCGACACGCCATTCGTCAGCGTTTGACGCGCCCGCTCGTTCTCCCGGCGTGTCCTCGGCAGGTGCAGTCTGGCCTCGCTGCTGACCATCGCCCTGCACGGCAAGCTGGAGTACTACACGGGCATCATGAAGGACCTCCTGGTGGACCTGATCGACGCCTCGGCCTCCAAGAACCCCAAGCTGATGCTGCGCCGCACCGAGTCCGTGGTGGAGAAAATGCTGACCAACTGGATGTCCATCTGCATGTACAGCTACCTCAAGGTGAGAAACGGCCGCCGCGTGAGCCAGCCCCCGTCGACTTGGTGTCCGCGTCGCTCCTTTGTGGGGGTCTGCTTTGACCCCCACATGGGGTCTTTTCCTTGCCCTCCCGGAGAGGAGTTCCGGTCAGGGCAAGATGTCGTGAATATTTGTGAAGCCCTTTGAGACGGTCTGTCCTTCTCTCCCAAAGACGTTTTTAAACGTCTTTTCAAACTCGGTCCAGAATTGGAGCAGTTGAAAGCCATCGAAACCGATGTGACTTGACTCGGTCCACCCGCCTGACTTCTCGAGCGGGCAGCGCGGGATCGGTTCCCACTCGGTGACGCCGCAAACGGTTGCTCGTCTCCAAGTGCGACTGGTTTCAGGCCGCCTTCCGCCTAAAGTCAGCCCCGGGTCGGCTCCGCCAACTCTCCGCGAGCCTTTTCGGGATAAGCCGGGTCGGCAACACGCAGCTCCAGAGCCGCATGCGGGTCTCTCGCGACATCTAGTGGCTCCCTGGAGCTTTATAAAAATGTTTGAAAATGGAAAAATACTTGTCTTGTATGGCTCGTTCAACATTTTGGGTTGCCGACCGCTGGTTTAAGCGCTACCGTAAATGGCGGATTGCCGTCTGCACCCTCCTCACCTGCGGTCCGCTTCCCACCACGTCCCAACATCTCGCCCCCCGACGATTGTCTCATTCCGTGCGCGGCCTGGCTACGAACGAGCGCTTTTGCTAGCGGGCGGCTGAGCGGCCGCCGGCCACGCAAAAGGCTCATTCGACGGCCCGAGACGAAGGCAAACAGTGGGAGGTCTCGAAGAAACCTTTCCACGAGAGAAAAAACAAATCTCGGAGACAAGTCCAGTGGCTTCGAGGCGGAAGCGGATTCCCGGCGGATCAACCCGCCGCTAACGCTATTGGCCCTGGTTGTTCAGGAAACGGTGGGCGAGCCTTTCTTCCTCCTGCTGTGCGCCATCAAGCAGCAGATCAACAAGGGCTCCATCGACGCCATCACGGGGAAAGCGCGCTACACCCTCAACGAGGAGTGGCTGCTGCGCGAGAATATCGAAGCCAAGCCGCAGGTGGGACCGCCCCCCTTCCCGTCGTCTAGCCCGCCTCGAAGGAAAAAGGGGCCGGCACAGTTGACGTTTGTTTTTTTTTGCAGAACATCAACGTGTCCTTTCAGGGCTGCGGCACCGACTCGCTCGCTGTCAAGGTCATGAACACCGACACCATCTGCCAAGTCAAGGAGAAAATCATCGAGGCCTTTTACAAGAACTTGCCCTTCTCCCAGTGGCCCCGAGCGCAAGACGTGGACTTGGGTAAAAGCGCCGTTCTCTCGCTGATGATTTTCATTCGCCGCCGCCGCCGCCGTCCTCCCGAGATTTGACGCGCCCCCCGTTGCAAAAGGTCAATTCTCCTCTCGCACCCGAGGAGATTTGGATGCTAATCACCGGCGGAATTATCGCTTCTGAAAGCCGAGGCGCCGGCGGCGGCGGCCATTTGATGAACGGCCCGAGATTACTTTGAGCGGAGTCGCGGCGCGGTCGACCTCCGTCTCGGCGTCTTCCGAACGCGGGCGGCGAGTCTCCCGGCTTTTCTCCGTGACGTCGACGCTGTCGTCTCGCGTTCCCCCTCAGAGTGGTTCGACTTGGGCAGCAACGGCAAAGCTCTGCAGGACCTGGACAACTCCTCGGTCATGGAGGACGGCCGC
>JAKGUB010000284.1:390000-392500 GCA_026261675.1 Hippocampus mohnikei | reverse complement strand
TCAACACCAACCTGGCCTTGACGGAGATCTACAAGTACGCCAAGAGATACAGGAACCAGGTAGGAGCTTCTTGCCGTCGCGCGGACCCTCCCCCCCCCCTCGCGGATGTGTCGAGTGGTGGAGTTGTTGCGGTCGTCTCGGGGGCTCGGGGGAGACCAAGTGTGTCGCTTGTGTCCACTCGAAGCCAAACGGCAAATTTGGGATGAGGGAAATTATTTTTTGGGGGGTGAGGGGGTCTTTCAAGTGCTAATTCTTCACCCCCTGGAAGCGTATTTTCCTCCATTGGGCCATGTCTGAGTCGGCTCGTTCCCGCACCCCTCCCAATCCGAGAAAGTGGGCGGGTAAAGTGTAGAGCCCGCCCCCAGCAGCGCCCCCCCCTATGGACCAGACGCGTGGCCACTTTCTCCGAGGCCCCGCAGTTGACGGCCGGTCACTTTTTGGGCCACGACCTTTTACCTTTAAGCGCTTTGGAAGGCGCCACGCGCCGAGAGAGGAGTTGTGGCGGGGGCTCGCTTTTCCCCCCAAGCGGGCGTCTTGACAAGCAGAATCAAATCCCCGAAGCCGAAGTCTCGACCGGCGGCGCTCGAGCGATCTCATGGTTTGAATTCAAACGACGACGACATCTTCATCAATTTGCGCCAAACCGATTTTTTGTTTTTGTCCTTCAACACTCAAACGCGGGCGCCATTTTGGGGGGTTTTGTTTTGTTGCTGTCTGTCCGTCTCCTGCATGCACGTGTGGCAAAAGGAGAGCCGCAGTCCAAAAAAAAAAAAAGATAAACTCCGCTGAAAGTAGAATTCAAGGTCAAGGTCAAGGTCAAGGTCAATTCCTGGTTGGAATGATGGGCAATGAGGACAGACTCTGAATTTAGCGATCTTCTCTTCCAACTTGTATTTTTGAGATCCAAGCCATCGCTCGGCAGATTTTTTTCTTCTTCTTCATCTTGAGATCCGAGCACAAAGTGGTGGCAGGCGAGCTTTAGCTAGCACGCGCCGGGAAATGACGTAGACGACGGGCTCCCAAGACAGGCGCGGACGCCGCCGCGTTAGAACCGCAGAGATTTGAACAGAAATGGTGCAGCAGGGCTTGTAGACAGACACTCTCGGGCGTATCTTCTTGATGCTCGGCAACAAGGAAGTCGCACGTCTGAGTGCCTCAGCAGTGAGATTCCTCTCCGCCCGCGTCTTGGCCTGTCAGAACCTGAAGTCGAGGCAGCGGTGTCACTTTGCCTTTTTTTTTTTTTTGTCGCGTTGCGTCCAGGTGACGAACGCCCTGGAGTGCAACCCGACGACTCGTCGCACTCAACTGCAGCACAAGTTCGAGCAGGTTGTCGCCCTGGTGGAGGACAACATCTACGAGTGTTGCAGCGAGGCCTGAGTCTCCGCCCCCTCCGCCCCCCCCCATTGGCCTTCGCTATTGTTGTTTTGCCAGGAGTGAAACATGGTGTGGAGGCCCCACCCCCCAAGCCCCTCCCCCATCCGAAAGGCGTCCGGCTTGGCTTCGAAAGGGAGGCCGCGAAGAGACTTTGGACCCGAGGCCCGGCCGGTCTTGATGATGCACTGACCCCGAGCCCGACGATGCACTGCGCTGTATTATATCGTGTCCATAGCAATATTTAGAGATGTGTCGTCGTGCTTTTGGAGTGGCCGTCCGTCCGCCCGTAGGAGCCGACGGCGATCGTCGTCGCTAAAGCCCGTAACGTTCTCAGGTGGGACTCACACCGCCGTCAGTGCTTTGAACTTTTTGGCGTCCCCCCCCCCCTTCCCCCCCGCGTGCTTTGCGGGCGAAGCGGAGACGGCTCGAGACCCGCGAAGAGGCTCACTGGGAAAAAAAACGCCCTTTGTGGATCCAACGCCGTCGAAGCCGTCCGTCCGTCCGTCCGCCCGCGCGTCCTTTTTGCACCAAACCGGAGGGGAACGTGCCGCGGTGGCAAACGGGCGGGACGGATTATCTCAAGAGGAACGTCTCCTCTGACTGTATTTGTGATGCCAAATGAGCGTGGGCGAAATAAACAACGGCGTTTGCGCTTGCATTTGTGTCTGTGCCGTCGCCGCCGCCGCCAAATGGCACCGTGGCTTTCTTTCCAAATTCAGCCCATGTTTCGTACGGCCAGTCAGAGAGACAAGCTAGCCAAAAGCGCACGCGCGACTTGAAGGACTCCAGGTCGATGGTCCAGCGCGACAGTGGTAAGACAACAGCGTCACACACGACAACAGCTAAGCTAAGCTAAGCTAGCCGAGACGACGCTCCAAGCCGGACGGACACGTTTTTCTGCCAATCTGTGCGTTTCCCTTTTTGTCCAAATCAATTTTTGACGCCAACCGTCTTGTCCACGGCGTCTTTTCTTCGTTCCGCTGGGGTTTAGCGAGTGTGTTTAGCAAGAGACCAAAATCTCTTTCCCGTGACTCGTGTTAGCGTCTCAACATGGCTACGGGCGTGAAAGCAAAACAACAAACTCAAACGCGTCTTCGTTCAATGTCGTCAACTCATATCTCGATTC
>JAKGUB010000284.1:382500-385000 GCA_026261675.1 Hippocampus mohnikei | reverse complement strand
GAAAACAGAAAAAACAGACGCCACCAGCAGAGATGGAAGTGGACTTTTTGAAAATTCACAGAAAAAAAACATATATATATAATATATATAAAATATAATATATATATTATATTATATATATACGACAACAGCTAAGCTAAGCTAAGCTAGCCGAGACGACGCTCGAAGTCGGACGGACACGTTTCTCTGCCAATCTGTCCAAATATACTTTTTACGACAACCGTCTTGTCCACGGCGTCTTTTCTTCGTTCCCGTGGGGTTTAGCAAGAGACCAAAATCTCTTTCCCGTTACTCGTGTTAGCGTCTCAACATGGCTACGCTTGTGGAAGGAAGCAAAACAACAAACTCAAGCGCGTCTTTTGATTTCAACCAATCAGCGCCAACGCAACGACATCACACACGACAAAAGCTAAGCTAAGCTAGCCGAGACGACGCTCGAAGTCGGACGGACATGTTTTTCTGCCAATCTGTGCGTTTCCCTTTTTGTCCAAATCTATTTTTTGACGACAACAACTGTCTTGTCCACGGCGTCTTTTCTTCGTTCCGCTGGGGTTTAGCAAGAGATGAAAATCTCTTTCCTGTGACTCGTGTTAGCGTCTCAACATGGCTACGCTCGTGAAAGCAAAACAACAAACTCAAAACTCGTCTTTGTTCAATGTCGTCAACTCATATCCGGATTCATTTTAGGCAAATTTTCCTCAATTCTCCGCAGAGATTTTCATCAAAATTGGAAAAACCCGGAATTCTGGGAAAATCCGGACGACTTTCATCTCTGTCAACCGTATGTTCGGCAAAGGTGCCCAACGTGGAGCCAAAACAGCTCACGCAACAAAAAATGCCCAATCGTAACTCATTCACTCCCAAAGACGTTTTGAAACGTCTTTTCAGACTTGGTCCAGAATTGGCTGCTACTGAAGGACTTTCAAGGATAGTAGGGGGTAGGGGGGGGGCGAGTGGTGTTATTCCCTTGACCCCCCCCCCCGCCCACACGGGAGACTTTGCGACCGCGTCAGCTTGGCACGAAGCAAGCGACGCTGCTGCTTCTGCCGCTTGAAAGTGGCAGCGTTCAAAGTGCATTTCAAGGCGACGCCAAATCTGGCCACAGTGTTGTTGTTTATTGACAAGAGTAGAAAAATATGTTGCCTCTGCTAAAATACCGAATGACGCTCTTGTTGTATGAAACATATGCTACAGCTCCCGGGAGGAGACGCCGCGTCCGAAGGGAAAGGCTCGCACGTCTTTCGGCCTTTTCGTACGCGACCGTTTCCATCCGCGGGGGACGTCGGCCCGCCCGGTGAACGCCCCCCCCCCCGCGCGGCGCCCGTCCATCAGTTGGGCTCATCGATGGGCCTCCGACAGAACGGACAGCGGTTGTGCTGGAGCAGCAGAAGCTCGTAGTCTTCGCTGTGGAACATCTGCCCGGCGACAAAAAAACGCGTCATCAAGAAGCACAAAACGACACCGACGCGTCGCCGTAGCGCCGGTTGCGGCCATGTTTGGCGTACCTTGAAGCAGGTGGGGCACATGGTGATGCTGACGTCGGGCAGCAGCGAGCGGAAGTACTCCCATTTGAGCGGCGCCGGCCAGCGCTTGATCAGGACGTCCCTCCTGCTCATGGAGCGCAGCACCGAACGGTTCACCTTGACGGGGACAAAGTGCGAGCCGCCCTGCTGCTCGCAGGGAACGGGTCACGCCCCTTGGTCCTTCTCGCCCCGGGCGCCGCGCCGCCCGCCCTGCCTTACCTCAAAGATCATTTTGGGGGTGAAGGGGTCTTCTTCCGCGTCTTCCAAACCGTCGTCCATCTTCAACACCTGCGCGTCTGAAACAAAGGGCGAGCCCGCGGCGGCGATGGTGACCACGCGGCGGCCCCGTGTGACAAATCCAACAATTCAAAAGCCCATTCGGCGATCCCGCGCTTCGGGTCGCGCCAGCATCGAACGCGATAGGTCCGTTTCCGGTGTTAGCGATGATTTGGTGCTCCTCGAGACAAAAATCGGGGCGGGCCAGAGGGAAAACAAAAAAAAAAAGCATTTGATGATGGCAATTTTCCTCCCAAATGATTCGTTTGGCTTCTTGCATGAAGGCCCGCCCACCTCAAATGGCAATCCCCCATTTTGGGGGAAAGATGGATCCCCTCTCACCCGAACGACACGTGACTCGATTTCAAGTCCAACGTCCCCAAAAGCCCGACGCCGGCCGAGCTTTTGCCTCGCGCGTGCGTAGCGAAAGCCCGCCGCGCTCGCCTTAAAGCGCTTAGAGGTGTCGAAAGTGCCACCTCGGTTGTTTGTGTCATCAGCCGGCGGCGGGGGGGGTAGCGAGCGAGGGCCTTTGGCTGCCCTTGAGCGTCCCGCCGGGCTAATTCGGCTTTAATCCCGCCACTCGGGGTTAGTGTCATTAAGATGAGACGCGCTAACCCTATTAGCGCCACGGCTAAGATGACTTAGCGGGCCGCGGCTTAGCTCGCCGCGGCCAATCCGGGCCCGCGGCTGACCTCGCGCCC
>JAKGUB010000284.1:365000-377500 GCA_026261675.1 Hippocampus mohnikei | reverse complement strand
TCAGCCTGGACGGAAGGAGAAAAAAAAGGGGCCATTAGCCAATGTTGCGCTTCGCACTCGGACATGCCCTTCGTGGCTTCTGTTCTCGACGAAATTTCGAAATCTCCGAGATTTGGCGAGGTGAGCTTATTACTGTTGTGGCGACGCCGCTCGAGCTAAGCGCGCCTCAGCAGTCGATCGTCCGCTGCTCTCTGCTGTGCGTGCGTCAGCGCGAACGTGTACGCAAGCGCATCTTTTGATTTCAACCAATCAGCGAACCGACGCAACGACGTCACACCCGACAACAGCTAAGCTAAGCTAAGCTAGCCGAGACGACGCTTGAAGTGGGACGGACACGTTTTTCTGCCAATCTGTGCGTTTCCCTTTTTGTCCAAATCAACTTTTGACGCCAACCGTCTTGTCCACGGCGTCTTTTCTTCGTTCCGCTGGGGTTTAGCAAGTGTGTTTAGCAAGAGACCAAAATCTCTTTCCCGTGACTCGTGTTAGCGTCTCAACATGGCTGTGCTCGTGAAAGCAAAACAACCAACTCAAACGCGTCTTCGTTCAATGTCGTCAACTTGTATCCGGATTACTTTGAGGCAAATTTCCTCAATTCTCTGGAGAGATTTTCACAAAAATTTGAAAAACTTGGAATTCCGGGAAAATCTGGAGGACTTTCATCTCTGTTTCCGAGAGGGCGTTCACTCTTTTAACGGTGACAAACATGTTGACAGCACAAGAGTCGCCTCCGGACCGAGCCGACGCGTCGCATTCACAAGAGCCAAACTCGTGTTTTCCGGGCTCACGCCAACCGTAACTCATCCGGTAGCAGCCGATTCTGGACCGAGTCTGAAAAGACGTTTCAAAACGTCTTTGGGAGCGAATGAGTTAAGCTCCCGCGTTGCTCCTCGACTCAAAGCAATTAGGCAGGCATCGGTGTGACCTAGCGGCACGACTGTCTGTGTCCTATGTGTTGTGTTGTGTTATTTTTCTTATTTTGACTTCAAAATGGCGCCGCGAGAGTGGCTGCCTTTCCAGCAGCTCCTCTATTTTGTTCTTCTACTTCTTCCTTTCATAACTTTAGTGCTGTGAATTGGGAATTTCTCCATTTCGAGACTAATTAAGGTTTTCTTATCTTATCTTAAAACAACGGCTCCGCCCCCCCCCGACGGCACCTACATGTCGGCCCAGCCGTGCTCTCCCAGAACGTCGATGGCTTTGAGATTCTCCCCGGCCGAGATGTACATCTCGGCCGCCGCCTGCGGCTCCTTGCTGCACTTGGCCCAGTCGGCCTGCTTGGCCATCAGGATGCGAGACGTCTTGGGGTCCGCCGCCCCGACGTAGTCCTGCAACGTGCAAACAAACGCCCGTCGTCATCTTCGGTCGCGGGGAAAAGGGAAAATGATCAGAGCGACCTTGTTTTCTCAGTGTTTTCTTTTTCATTTTCAATGCCTGCTATGGTTAGACCCTGACAGCTCACTTGTATCTCTCTGGGCGTTCTCAGTTCATGCAACTCAATTCCTTCACTTCACAGTCCCTCCCTGTCTCTTCCGGTGTGCCCCAAGGCTCTGTCTTGGGACCCCTCCTCTTCATTATCTACCTTCTCCCCTTTAAACTCATCACTTTTTATTATTTATCATTTTATCTGTGGTTTTATTGCTCTTTTTGATTGTAAAGTGTCCTTGGGTATTTTGAAAGGCGCTTATAAATCAAATGTATTATGATTATGATTATGATTATTATTATTATTATTATTTCTGTGATCGTCGACGCCTGCGTAAACCCACGCTTGATCCCGTCCCACTCAAGACCAGACACGCCAAGGTCACGGAACTCCTCCGCTTCCGGCGTGCCTCCCAACTCAATTTTTGTGCAGCCTCCAGGAGCAGCTGTACATCGGCGACATCAAACGCACGTCCCGCAATCTGACACACGAGCGAGTCGGCGGCCTTTCGTCGTCCACTTGGCCCGTACAAATGATGCGATGACGATCCAAGACTTTGCATGCATGCAAACCAACAAAAAAAAATGCCAAGCGACCACCGAGGGATCGGCGGCATACCAGATGCTCCGTTTACAACTCTCAAGCGTGCCGTCGTCACAACGCGGCTGGATGACTCAACCGCACTTGACATTGGAGCCAGCCAAGCCTCCTTTCCAGTCGCTCCAAAATGCCGCCGCCGCTCGGCCCTTGTATCGAGAGGGCGCGCATCACTCCTACTCCGGCATCCCTTCCACTGGCTCCTTTTTTTTCCGAGTTCTTTTCAACATCCTCTGATTTGTTTTGCGATCTTGACGCGGCCTGGCTCCACCTGACCTCTCGGTCTGCGGACCAGACACCATTACGGGTGCCGAGAACTAAGCTCCGAGGAGATGGAGCCTTTTGCGTTTGCGATGAACAAAGCCCCCCGCCCCTCACTGGCCATCTTTCAAACTGGCCTCGAGACTCGTTTCTATTCTTTGACTTTGGACTCAGCACGAGACTTTTTAGGGGGACGGTTTTTGTGCAATTTGTCTACAGCCGAGCTCGTTTCTAAGTGCTCCAGAAATAGAGTTGCGTCGAGAAAAGAACGCGCAACGTAAAAAGCACGCCATGGGCTGTCGGCACGATTCGCGCGGGAGGATTTATGAGGAGCCGTAAAAAGAGCCGGAGGGTGGCAAAAAAAAAAAAACAAAGGCCCACGTGGGAACAATACGACGTCTCGACGGCTGATTGGGGATCACCTTGGCGTAGTCGAACATGCGCAGGTCGGTGTACATGCCCAGCGCTTTGGGCTCCTGCCCGGTCCGCTTGTAGAGCTTGGCCGCCTCGTGGAATTTCCCCTGGTAGGCGTAGATGTCGGCCAGGAACGAGTCATTGTCGTTCTCGCCCCTCTTCTTCCTCGCCTGCCAATCAGACGACACCAACGGTCGGTCACACGGGGCAGCTTTGCAGGGACGCGCACACGCGCAGCAAACCAGTTGCCTTTTACCTCAATGCTGTCGATGAGCTCCAAGTAGCGAAGGTCTTGTATCCGAATGAAGGCCTGCAAGGCAGCGCAAGACATTTACGTGCCGCCTGCCGCTACACACGCTACACAAAATGGCGGGTCAAACGTTCAAAATGGACACGTGGCTGATGTCGGCGGTTCTCAAACAGGGGGGGGGTCCGGGAAACCCTGTGGGGGCGTCACCCAGCCGTGACTTGGATGGCTTCAGTTCACAAAAGGAAGATGAAGACGGCTCACCGTGATTTTTACAAATACCGGGATGTTCTTTGACCAGACCTTTTCTACTGCGTTGCTATTCTGTTGCTAGCGTGTTGTTAGCATGTTGCTAGCGTTTTACTGCCGCGTCACAGGCACCGTTTTGGGAAGAAAGTTAGATGATTATTATTGTTAAGTTATATGATTCAAACTTTGAAAACTCTCTCTTTCTTTGTAAATATGTTGACATGTTTTAATGTGGGCACATGCGGCTTTTATACGGGTGCGGCTTGTGTATGTACAAAATTGGTTTTCCTTTAAAAATGTCGTGGGTGTGGCTTATAATCAGGTGCGCTCTAGAGTGCGGAAATGACGGTACTCAAGTTACGACGCCTCCTCGGCATGTTTTTGGGCAACGTTCAAGCGCCGCCGACTCCGCCGTTGCCTTCCAGCAGGCTTTTTGCTGCTCCTCCGGAACACAAAGTGAAAATGAGTCCACCGCTCGTGAGCAGGAATTGAGTCGCTCGTTGCCTTTTATGGTGGAAAACAAGTCAATAGAGTGGTGGGGGGTGGGGGGCCAAGGGGGGGTAATTGCTGAATTTTTGTGCACTGACTGTGTTTGAGTCAACTCGCTTCTCTCTCTGCTCCCAGCCATGTTCTTTTCGCAAGTCAGTGAGCAAACATGGATAAATAATGAATGGAGTTCCTTTTTGGGACTATACAGCTCATGCAGAATCTTGTTGAAACAGTTTTCAAAAGAAAGAATACAATTCCCCCGGGCATTTAAGGGTGCGCTCGGTCCGGATGTTGAATCGGTGTCGGGATTTTAGGGGCGTGCGTCCTCTCCTACGAGAGGGCCCCTTGGACACAAAACGTTTTGAGAACTGCCGGCGGGCGGTTCTTCGATCATCTGGACGTTGCGTTTGCACTTGCGGCGCGTGCAAATGTCAAACACACATCATCATGCTGAGAGGAGGTCACTTGCCTTCTTGGCGATATCAAAATCGAGGCCCTCCAGAGCTTCGGTGGCCAGATCCCTCCAATCGCTGTCCGTCACGCCTAAACAGGCGATTTGGTGGGCCTCCTTGAACAGCTTCCTCTCCAGGTACTGGTACATGGGTGCCGACTGGCGGGAGATTGCGGCAAAGAAAGCGGAAGCAAATGCACCTCAGAGAGGGACGCTTTGGGCTTTGCGCGGCTCGCCGACGGCGAGCCTTATTTCCGATGCGCTCCGGGGCAATCGGCGCCACGCCGACACAACCCACCTGAGGGACCTCCACAGCAGACATGGAATAGACGTGGAGACAGAAGATTTTGGAGCCGTTGAAGCCCACCATGAAGCCTTGCATCTTCTGCTGGTGTACGGGGAAGTTGCTGGCCTTGATGTTCAGGTAGCCGTTGCCGGAGAAGCACAGCATGGCCTCGCACTGAGTGTTCCAGGCCACGCTGTTAGCATTTGGCTCCTGCGGGGAAAGCAAAAAGAAAGAAAGAAAGAAATACATCTGCTCAAAAAGAAAGAGAAGAGGGGGGAGCGGGGGGGGGGATGAATTATACAGCGGCTATGAAGTCGCCACCCCTGTTCAAATGCCAGCTTTTCAGAAGAGAATCGTTTCTACCGTGAAAACTGCTTCAGTAGCAGCCAATTCTGGGCCAAGTCTGAAAAGACGTTTAAAAGCGTCTTTGGGAGTGGATGAGTTCACGTGACCTATTACCCACGGCGGGGTGGGGGGTTTTCTCTTTCTTTCTGCGTGTCGGCGTGGAGAAGGTAGTTTGCGCATCGCAAACTGACAAGCGATCCGACGCCGCTTTCTCTTTTTTTCTGCGTGTCGGGTGTGCGGCACCTGCGTGTGACGTAGTACCACGAAGTCCATTCTCGACGCCGTTTAGCGGACGCTTGGGGCGGACCCTCGCAGCCTGAAATACTGACGGCGGCTCGCTGACCGAGTCAACGGCCCGACGGTGCCCACTTCTGCTATTAGCCGTACAAATCAATTGAAAAAAAACAAATCGAATCAATAAAGCTTGAACAGAGGGCAAGTTAGAAAACAAATCAAGACAATAAAGGTCATGTTTACTCCGTGAATTGCTCTCCTTCCGGTAGTCGGGTTAGCATTGCAAATGAGAATCTGTTCTCCGATGCTTTACTGTTGTGAAATGTTGTAACGATTGACTTAGGGAGTGGGGGGCAGCCCCCCTGAAGCTGAGAGGTTTGCAGTGAAATCAAAGTCCAATTTCATGCAAAAAAGGACAGAAAAATGAAATTGTGGAATAACATGAATGGGCAAATTGAATCTAACTTGAACTCGCTTTTTTTTTCCTCCAAAGTGCGTAACGTCTTTCGTTATATCCGCTGACCAAGTTTGTTTGGAAAATGCCACTCGCAAAGAATAATTGCTCCGTGGAATGGCGATTTTGTCGGCAAGTTTTTTCACTTTTGATCCGTCGGTGCCACGCCTCCACGGGAGCGTTAAGAGTTCATCAAGTCACGACAATACACGCAAGAAGCTTTGCCCGCTATGTCTGCTTTCTTCCAAAATTGTCCAAGAGCTTCTGTAACTTGGTCCAACTCGGAACCAATTTGAACCTTTTCTCTCAAGCCAGTCCCATCGGAATTGATTCTCGACATTTGAGTCAGTTTCTAGGATCGAAGACTCCTGATCTTTCCTCCAAAATCTCTGAATTCCGCTCAAAACGATCCCAGAACAATCAATTTGCGAGACCAACAGGCCGCCATGAATCAGGTCCAAAAAAATATGTTACGTGCAATTTGATTGGCTTGTAGTCAACCAATCACTGGGCCGCATACAATCGAGCGAAGACTTGCGCAACAAATGCAGTGATCTGATTGGTTGAAGCTTTCACACACGTCCAATCGCAGGGCTGTTTACAATCGTTAAGATGGAAAGACTGATCGGGAGAGCTCGTGAAAACTCCACGATAAGGTACCTGACCCCCCCCCCCCCCTAAAAAACGGATTTAGACGATTCACAAAAATGATCAATTTAAGAAAGAAAACGGTGGATTTCGCGTATCCGCGGAAAATTGCCATCCCTGAAAAGACAAGAAGACTTGAAATGACTCCTGTTGGTCTCACATTTTTTCCATCAGAAAAATCGACCATTTGGACAAGGGGGGTGTCGACGCTTCCTCTCCAATGTAAGTAGGCGAAACGCGGGGCCGGCCACCGACCTGAAAAAGCAGTTCTTTGCTGACAATGTCGTAGACCAGGAGAGTGTTGTGCTCGTCCACCACGGCCAGCTTTTTCCGCGAGGCGCTCATGTCCAGGCATCGTACCGACGTCGACAACTTGAGCAGCGTGATGGGAAACGGGTTGTCGACAAAAATCTTGAGGATCTACAGCGGAAACAGCCCGATGACATTTCGTGCAGAGCATCAGCGCATCAATGCGAGTTGGAGGGGAATGGTGGCCAATTATTTGCAACGTGACGGGATTTCCCCAAGATGAAAAAAAGAAATTGAAAAATTAATGCTAAGTCCGGTTGGATTGGCCACTTCAACTTGCGGAAGCTAAAATGGCCGACCCAAAATAAATACCGTATTTTCACGACCATAAGGCGCCATTAAAAGTCTGAAATGTTCTCCAAAATGGATGGCACGCCTTATAATGCGGAGCGTCTCGTGTATGAGCCGAGTTCCAAAGCCTGACCGAGAGCCGACACGCTGTTTATAGAGAGAAAAGGCGGAAGTGAGTGAGAACGGGCATGCGGGAAAGCAGTCCGCCAATCAGTGAAGGGTGGGCGTGTAAGTGGACCTGAGTGAGGACGTGAGTGAGGCAATGAGAGTGACTCTGACAACGAGAGGGAACCCGGCGTTTTGGATGGATTACCGCTACTTGCACAATTGTTCAATTCGGACACAGAAGATGAGGACTTGGATGGATTTCTGGGTGATGATTGATCAAAAAACGCGAGTACATTGTAAAATGGCTAAATAAAGTACAACCGATCTCAGTTTTGCCTTAGTTGCCTTTTTAAAAACGTGTTTTTAGCATGTCTTAGCATGCTATGCTATGCTTCAAGCTAACGTGTTTTTAGCATGTCTTAGCATGCTACGCTATGCTTCAAGCTAACGTGTTTCATTCTTTTTTTACTTATAAAATGCACTAAGGAGTAGCACCCAAATTTCGTTGTATGCTATACAATGACAATAAAGGCGATTCTGATTAAGCTGGCGTATGTTTTCCCACGCCTGGCTGCGCCAATAATACGGTGCGTTTTGTGTATGTGTCAAACACAGAAATAGCAGCCGTTGCTGAGACTGCGCCCTACAACACGGTGCGCCGAATGGTGGTGAAAATACGCTAAGTAAATAAACGCTCACTTTGCCCGTGCTTGGGGAGGAAGGAAGAAGCGAAGGATGGCAATGATTCGCTCATTCCCTCGACTCCTAATCACGAGAGCGACGCCGGCTGACGTTTCATGATAATAATAATAATACATTTTATTTCTAATTGATGTTGCAAATGCTCCGACGCGAGCGCATCATCCGAGAATCGCACCTCCGCTTCGGCTCCCTTCTATTATCCCCAAAGACGCGGCGGCCACACTCACCGCTCCGTTTTTCAAGCCCACCAGGAGGCCTTCCCGGCCCGGCGGCCCACCGATCACTTTGATGTAGCGAATGAGAGACTCCATGAGCCATTCTTTTTCTTTGACGCTGGCGAAGGACAGACACTGAAGCCGCTTCTCCTGGAAAACACATCAGCGGAAAGTGCTTCACTCCAGATCCCGTCACAGTGTGTAAATCACCTGCCTCATTTCCTTCAAGCACCTTTTTTTTGGGGGGTGTGGGGGCTGGGGGTGTTAACAACTCTGGGCCGACTGCTCTTTTATTCAAACAAGAGTACAAACAGGACGTCGGGAAGATAAACAAAGATTTGCTTTGACGTCGAGGCCGACGCATGAAAAGGGCCCATTTGGAGTGTCTAAAAGCTGTCCAAAGGATCAACCGCGAGCATGCGCAAGTGTGTGTGTGTGTGTGTGTGTGTGTGTGTGTGTGTGTGTGTGTGAGAGGAAGATCGGAATGATTTAAAAGGAGGTAAGCTATATGTGTTGTGGCAGCTTCTCCTCCCCGACGGCGTCTGTCAAACACACCGAGACAAGACACAGAGGCACACACCGGACGGGCTTCATGTGGTCCTTTGCCTTCACGCGCGACGGACTTTTTGGGAGTTGTGACGAGTCGTGGCGAGATGGGGGGGCGGGGGCTGCGCGACATTTACCGGGCCCACTGAATATGCGGGACGCTCGCTCTCCGTCAAGTCACTTGGGCAAAAACAGCCTCTCATGGTCGTACTCGGCTAACAAAAGAAAACCGGCGGCGCAGCCCCTTCCAACCTGACACAGGACGATGTGATTGGAGCAGACCACCAGCAGGTTGCACTCAAACTTTTTGAGGATTTTCTCTTTGATGCGGTAGCGCATGTCCGAAGCGTCGTCGGAGAAAAGCTCGTAGATGATTATCTTCTCAGGCAGCTGGATGGCCAGGCGGTTTTTGTAGATGGCGATTTTCTTCACCAGCTCCCCGCACTTGATCCTCACTGAACAAGACAGAACCACGAAGAAAGCAAGGATAAGAATAAAAAGTTGATGTTTTTTTTAAGACATACTGTGTGTGTGTGTTTCATATAGATCTAGAGTAATCCCTCATTTATCGCAGTTAATGCGGACCAAAACCACCCGCGATAAACGAAAATCCGCGAAGTAGCGTCCAATTAACATAAACAGGTAAAAAAAAAATGTTTTTAAAGTCCGCAAACAGTCCACGAGAAGCTGCAAAACAAAGAGTCACATAAAGCAACATATGCAGGACTGTACTCAGTGCATCGTGGATTTTTTCAAACATATAAAAAAAATATATATATATATATATAGATTTTTTCAAAACATATTAAAAAATATATATATCTTTTTTTTTATATGTTTTGAAAAATATATATTTTAATATGTTTGAAAAATCCGTAATTTTTCAAACATTAAAAACATATTATATATATATATTTTTTTAATATGTATATATATTTTTTTAATATACAGACGCTCCCCAGGTTACGAACGAGTTACGTTCCGGACGATTGTTCATAAGGTGAATTCGCTCGTAAGTTGCTTCAGTGCTCTATTTTGTCTGGAATGTATGTTTAAGGCTTATATTGACATCCATATAACGGGGAGAGAGCTTTTGGTCACGTTCTTCAGGGCTCGAGGGTTAGCTGCCCGCTAAACTAGCAGCGGCTTCAGCGGGGGAGAGTAGACGACCGGTCGTCAACCGGCGCGCCGGACGCCTCCCCGCCCGTTCCACCGTCACACGCCGGCCCCCACGCCTCTCTCTGCGGCCGCCTTCGAACGTCGCCGCCGCCGTCGCCTCCGCCGTCCTCCTCCGCCCCGTTCGGCACTCGGAAAAAGGCGCGCAATACAAAATATAACTTTTTTTTTTCCCCCGACAGACCCGTGAAAATGTTCGTATGTACCGTTTGTTCATAACTCGGATGTTCGTGTATATATATATATATATATATATATATATTTTTAATGTTTAAAAAATATATATATTTCAAACATTAAAAAACATTTAAAAAAATAATATATATATATATTTTTTTTAATATGTTTGAAAAAATTCCGCGATGCACTGAACCCACGATAAACGAACCGCGAAGTAGCGAGGGATCAATGTATACCCAAGTTCACCTTTGAAATTCTTTCTCTTTTTTTGTCTCAATTTTGTGTTTGGATGCAAAAATAATGAAACGTGTCCCATCAAAGGCAAAATCAGGGGAGGTCTGGTGAAGTATCCAAAAGATGAAGCTTCTGCAGCTCCTTTTGGTGGTCTCCATTGTTGGAACATGTCCATCCACTTATCCAGGGTCGGGTGGCAGGGGCAGCAGCTTTAGGAGGGAAGCCCAGACTTCCCTCTCCCCAGCCACTTCTTCGAGCTCTTCCTGGGGGATCCCGAGGCGTTCCCAGGCCAGCTAGGTGACATAGTCTCTCCAGCGTGTCCCGGGTCGTCCTCGGGGTCTCCTCCCGGTGGGACATGCCCGGAACACCTCACTAGGGAGGCGCTCAGGAGGCATCCTAATCAGATGCCCGAGCCACCTCATCTGGCTCCTCTCGATGTGGAGGAGAAGCGGCTCTACTCTGAGCCCCTCCCAGATGACCGAGCTTCTCAACTAACGTGTGAAGTGACCAATAAGCACGCCCATTCAAATGTCTCACTCCCATGCTGTTTGTTTGTTTGTTTTGAATGAAATGTATGACGTATGGGGTGGCGAGGTGGGCGACCGGTTAGCACGTATTACGGGGTAATAGGAGAAAATGACACCTCAAGTGTGGGGTTTATGTCCAGTCTACTTGGTCATTTTGTTTTAGTCGCCGTTGCTGCAGAAAACCCCCGCCTCACACAGGTAGCACGTCGGAAATAGCAACAGTGCTATTGTGGCGATCTCAGAGTATTCAGCCAGAACTTGAATCCAGTTGTCTCAAACGTCGGGCTCAGAGCGCAGAGGCGCAGGTTTCGATTCCGCCTCCGGCCTTCCCGTGTGGAGTTTGCATGTTCTCCCCGCGTCTGGGTGGCTTTTCTCCGGGTACTCCGCTTTCCTCCCAAATGCCAAAAACAGGCGCGGCAGGCCGATTGCACACTCTAAATTGTCCCGAGGTGCGAGCGTGAGCGCGAGTGGTTGTTTGTCTCTGCGTGCCCTGCGATGGGCTGGCAACCGGTTCGGGGCGTACCCGGCCGGCCTACTGCCCGAAGACAGCCGGGGATAGGCTCTGGCACGCCCCGCGACCCTTGTGAGGAGAAAGCAGATGGGAAATTTGATGGCATGTGTGGCTTTCGATAAGGTGAGGGGAAGAAGAAGTCCCTATTTCCTCTTGCACGGACCACAAGGAGCCATCCATCTCTGCTGGAAGTGGCCATTCAGTCATGCCGGAACGTGAACTCATTCACTCCCAAAGACGTTTTTATACGTCATTTCAGACTTGGTTTAGAATTGGCTGGTCCTGAATGAGTTAAGAGCAAAATGCGGAGGCACGGAAATCCAATCTTCACTCCCGGGCACTGATAACTAGCCGGCTTCCATTCTCGCATCCCGGTAGGCTGCCTTTTAACATTGCCGGCGCTGCCACGCCACAACTGGAACTGTCATCCGTCGAAGTACAAAGCCATCAAAATGTGAGACCAAAAATGCGACGAGTCATTTGAGATGGGAGTAGTGTGACTTTTGGATCATCCTCAGAATTCAAAGGTCAACCGCACCAGTCTGGGCCGACCGAACCAACGTGTTTCACGATTGCGGCGGCGGGTTGCCGGAGCAAAAAGGCGCACCTTTTCCTTCGGTGATGAGGTGCTGGACAATGACGTCGGTCATGTTGTCTCGATAAGCGTAGCGATCCTTGTAGAGGCCGTGAACCGTACTGAAGTTGAGCTGGTAGCAGGCGATGGTCCCGTCTTGGCAGCCCATCACCTGCAGAAGACAGCGCAATGTCGCGGCGCATCTCATTAACACATCCAGGAAAAGACTGCGAAGGGTGGGAGAATGTTCCTGTGGTTGGAACATCGGGAAAGGGGGGGAGGGGGGGCGAAGCTTTCAGCACTCAATTTTCTCCGTAATGCCTCTTCGCTCAGGGCTAAATCGAGCAGAACGCAAGCTGCCAAGGTGTTCGTATTCAATCAAACCGCCGTCTGAGGACGGCGCTGGCTGCGTCATTTGAAAAGGTGCTTGCTGCGTCACTTTCAAAAATTGTCGCCAGGTCTGACTTTGGCGCATCCGCACCGCATTCTTCTTCACCGCTCCATGTGCACGTAGCAATTCGCCGGCGGGGGGGAAAAAAAAAAAGCCTCACCATGAAATTGGAGTCGGGCTTGACCCGGCAGGCGCACACCCGGGAATTCTGCTCGCCAATGACGCCCAGTCGCACGCCGTCTTTGGTGTAGAGGGACGCCTGTTTGTCGGAGCCGCCCATGACGATGTACTCGCCCTTGGAGAAGTAACTGACGCAACACGGGTCGTAGGAGAGCGTCCTGTCCTTTCCGATCTGACGCAGACAAAAAGAGACGGACGGGTGAAAAGGCACCCCCTTTTGGATTTATCGCCCCCTCCCCAACCCACCCGGCCCGGCGTTTCCCACCATCTGGGCCAGCGCCATTCGCAGTCAACGCTACATCCAACCAACCTTTGAAGAGTCGCTTTAAGAGCGTTGAACCAAAATAACAAAGAGCATCTTTGTTTGAAGTGGCTTCTACCTTCGTGTTCAAAGCCTACGTGCGCAGCTCGCTATTAATTACACCCCTCGACGCATCTGTTTCTCCTCTCTGTCAAAG